>VYZS01013261.1:680-17454 GCA_013400695.1 Neodrepanis coruscans | reverse complement strand
ATCAGTGTGACTGACAAATATGCTTTCTGCCTATTTTAAGCTACCTTCTATTAATTAACCCAATGCAGTAGAGCTAATTACTAGTCATTTGTGGTTTTCTCCCCTTCAAACAGCTTCCTTTTAAAGACTTACAAAGTTGAAGGTCACTTCTTATTTCTACTTGTCTTACAAATGCAGATAGTTTTTCTTCCCCCAACAATGCACAAAATTCAAGTCAAACTAACCATGTAAGCTTTTAATGATATTCATAAATTCAGAATTAAACCTTTTTTATTCCTTAGTCTATTTGCTTTAATTAGCACCAACTGCATTGATCTTGTTTTTGGTCAGATAACTAACCCTTCTAAGAGCTTATGAAACAAATTTCTTTACAACTGTAATAAATTCTGTAATCCCATTCTAACTGAGCAGTTGTCTTCATTAGAAGCAAAATTTATCCTAACTGTCAGAGAACTCAAATTAAGAAATAGCTATCATTAAAATTAATAAAGGCACAGCTAACTCACAGGATGTTTCATTTGTGAACTGTCCTAGATCCCCATGTTGAAAGGATTTAAATAATTAAAAAAAAAATTAATACTTGCATTCTAGTACAAACAAACAATTTCAGCAAAAAAATAGCAGTGGTATCCCAGACAGTTGCATAGACGAAAATTTGCAGCGGGCAGCCTCTGACCTGTTTGCAATGGAAATGAACAAACAGATGAACTCAATTTTTGCGAGTATCATAATTGAGACACTTGGAAATTTAAGGATTTGCCTAAGAAAGTTTGTGACAGACCAGGGACTCTGATCTCTCAGATTAACTCGTAAAATATGTCATGGTAAAAAAATCTTACTAAAACAAAATAAATGAAACAAATAAAATTTTCCCTCTTTCAGCAAAGCTGGAAAACACACACCTTAGCCATCAAAGTGAGCAATATGCAGAGCCTGTACAAAAGCCTTCCCTGTCCTTAGAGGAAACATTCACCTCCAAAATTGTATGTGTGCTTCCTGTGAAATCAAAGGCTGAACTGCATAGATATTAGGGGGGAAAATTTGGCCCTTTGATAAGAATGATGAAGAAGTAACAATGATAAAATTACTTGAGTGGGAAGGCTGATGGAGTTCTACACATTTGATGTCACACTTGGCTAGAAATAAACCCAGTACATTCAATAAGCACCTCTGAGATTTTGTTATAGTCAGCACAACACATCCTGCCAGTACTACTTTCTATTCTACCTAAATAAACAGGAAAGAAAGGGAACCATCACAGAGAGAACGAAGAGAAAAGGAGCACGCCCCCTCAATATTAAGATTGTCAATATTCATAATTTTGAGACAAGCACTAAATCCTTAAACTCAACAATACTGCAACAAGAAAATACATAAAATTTTAGAAGTTTTTCTATCAAGAAAGCATTTTCCTAAATATTATCTCAATTTTATTTCAGCAGGTTTTCCTCTTTAAGGCCAGCAGCTATTTAAGGTCTAATTGAAAAAAATATAATATTAAAGAGATGGCTTCATATATAGGCATGCATATATGACAAAACTCCTGGCATTGCTGTAACAGACTACGTTGTGCTTTAGTAAAATGGTGTCTTTCCACTAAGCTCAATAGATGGAGGTCAATTGCAACAACATGGATTTTGGCCCTGCTGTGCTGAGCTGTAAATCTGGGAAATCCATTGCCCAAGCTTAATTTGATACAAGAAATGGATTCAAGGGGAGATCAGACAAGCATTTTGAAGAAAAATCTACCAGTGCTACTACACAGACAACCTGTAATAGCTTCAGAAGTTTACCAAGGGGAAAACTAATTAAGATCAGAGAGCATCAGAAAAAATATTGCAGAAGAACATCCCACTAGTGTTTTCTCCTTGATGACTTTTTGTGGTAAAATAGCAGGCCAGATCTCCTTAACTAAAGGGAGAAAAGAGAACTACCAGAACCAGAGGGAGGAAGGGAGAAAAGAGTATGAAAAACAGTCCTAAGACAGGCTGCAAAAGAATTAACACTCTTCAGACTTTGGGTTTTCCCCAGCAGACGTTCCCTCCTCCTCATCACACCTTCCAACTTCTCTCTCCTCCTGCAACTTTAGAAAACTGAAAAGTGATTTATTAAAAGTCTTTCATGTACTTATTTTCTTATTTTAAGTCATCTACATATTCTTTTCTAAATCAAGAAGTACAAACAGAATAAGAATAACGTGAACAACAATAATTCTTTCTATGCTGGAGATCATCTACTCTATCCCGCTGAATTGATGTAAAAAAATATCTGAAAGAAAAAAATATATTTTTGTCATCTTAATAATTCGACACGAACGTAGGTTTTTCTTCTGAGATTTGCAAAATTTGATTACTCAAATTCTAAAATATATTATTATTTCCACTGTTGGCCACCTTGTTTTAAGAATCTGAACTTGCATACCATTGTGAGACCAACATTTAGAAAATCTGCTTGTTGTTGTCAACAGCCCTAAGGAATGTGACTGGGACAGAATTGCTGAAGGAGGTTCTGCTGGGATTGGCATGAGTGAAGGGAAAAGAGCCTGTTAGCTATGCCTTAGATAAAAGGGATTTTTTTTTAAGGTTTGATTGCTTTGTTGTTAGAACACCTACATTTTTAATGGAGGTAAATGTGCTGACAGTTTGGCTTGGCATCAGCAGAAAGGATTTTATATAAATAAATTTGAAAATGAAAAAAGGGAAACAAATAAACCACGCTGTACAGACAGCTGTTCCATTTAGAATTCATCATTTTACAAAGCAAACGCAGAAAAGCCATCTGCAAGAATCAAACAAACAAATGAGGGTAGGATATTATATTCTACATGCATCCTCATATTTGGCCTTTAATTTACCATGGCATTGCACATCCCATGAATTTTGACTCTAAAAGAACAGCAATAGCGGTGCAGTCGATACAACTATGTCCAAAACTCAATTCCACACTTAAGCTGGATTCCAAACGCCATTTAAGTTGCCCTTACCCACCTTGAAACTGCCTTCTTTCTCAACTGGTGTCTCATTGAGGGCAAATCCCCTCTCCTACACTAGTGTAAAATCCCTGCATTGAACGGGACAATGCTATCTCAAATTTCACTAACTTCCCACATGTAGAAGTTGTTGCAGTAACAAGGAGTTCGCTCTACTCAAACCAGTTCTTTACTGACCACTTACAGGATTTAATGAACAATATTGATGAATCTGAAGAATCTATCTCTATTTTGCTTGGAAACACAGTACTTATACAGACCACTGAGTACTTCATGGGCCTGAATTGTCATTTTCTACAGCTGGTCTTGTACGTATGAAAAAAAGCCAGGGCAAACAAAATTAAGGTGGGGCAGGCAAAAACAACTCGTGGTATTATGAAAATAATCTGAGCATACTTTTTCACTCACATTAAAGAAATACAAAGCCTACCTCCCTCATTAGAGGTAGCATTTTCCACTGTGACTGCCTAATTTTTCAGGGACTTTGCTCTGTATGAATATATTCTTTTATATTTACCATAGACCAAGCTCATTTGACAGCACAAAGATCATATACCAGCCCAAGAGCAGGAAACTGTTCTACATGGGTATATTATACTTCATTGTCAGTTAGCCCTGAAGCTATCAGAGAGAGAATATCTGTCATTACCTGCTTTATTCAGCTAAGTTTAAACATTAGAATAAATACGAGAAGATGAGGGGATGCTCTTCAGAATTGCAGAGATTTTAATTCCAACACCTAGGCTTTGGATGCCTGTGGGTTCAGATTTTTTAAATCTTGCTCAGTTTCTGTTGCATCCTGTCCTTCCACTCTAAAACCTGAGTTGGATTAAGAGGATTTCCAAGACTCACACTTCAAAATGAGTTACCTGCAAGGGTTTAATTCCTTTAATTTATTTCCATTAGTTAGCATGTCTAATTTGTGATAATGTGACATGTGCATAATTTAGGGAGGGACCCAAAAGGTTCTTCAACTCTCATAGAACATCATGTATTTCTCTATTTCTACCACTATTTTTTCACCATATAGTGATCTTTACAAAGGATTAAGTCATTAAGATATATTTTTCTCTTTTTCCTTTCCCATTAGGTAAAATAATTTGGATTTAAGATATTTTCCCCCTTTCATTTCTACATTACTATTTCCAGTGTTTTGCTTTGGTTTTAGTACATAAAAAGTGGAAAACCCCAGAAGTTCTCTAAGGACAATTTGATGAAAAATAAAGAAGTGTTTCTAACAATATTATAATTTTTGCTGAACAAACACAAACCAAATTGTCAGTGTTTTACTAAATACCAAGTATCAGAAAAGGAAACTTTTTGAAAAAATTTTCCACAATTTCCTTAATTAATATATAAACTGGAAGAATATATGAAGCTTCAGTGTGCCCTGAACTATCTGTAGGTGTTTCCACTGACTCCTAAAACAAGCAAGGAGACAAAAGGTGAGGGGAGAATTAGTCACAGGATTGGTCTTTTTAAGGTGACACAAAAGATCAGAAGAACTATTAACTTGGACCGTCAGATCCTTGTAACCAGGCAGGACAGCCTCTCCTGTGTGTAGCATTTAATGGAAAAAAACCTACATCCAAGGATTCCAGGATCTGAAGGTGTGCAGTCCAAATGCTTTGTTTTCCCTGAGGATGGGGAGTTGTCAATATTCAAGCCAACCCTGTTTTTTACCCCAAATCAGAAATGTTTTTAAAAAAGAGACACAACACTCCCTCTTACATCTTGAACTCATCTTTGATCACCATCCAAACTCAAAGGAGTACGATCTAAATACATGCAACTCATTGCTATAAAATGTAAGAGGACTTCCTGCAAAGAGAAAATAATCTGGACAATAAAATAATTGTCTTTTCTGCAGAGAAGAGACTAAACACTGAAAATAAAAAAACTAGAGAGAATGACAAGCATGGACGCCAAATTGTTTTGGATTTTGGGGTTTTTTTGTTTGTTTTTTGTTTTATTCTTTCTGCAGTGTAGTGCAGGTATTTAGGTGAGGTTGAATGAAATATTAAGTGTTTGCTTTTTCAATCCCAGCATGGGATTCTAAAAAATAAAATTAAAAATCACTGGACATAATTATCCAGGGTATTTTCTCATTTACATGGCCAAACTGGGGTGAGGGTGGAAGGATCATATAAAGTTTGACTTCTGCTGCAGGGCATATTTTAAATCTTAGAGGAGATTTGAGAAATATTAAAAAAACCCCACTGTGCTTTCATCAGATTTATCAGATTTATCCTTCACCCAAAATAGTAATTAATTTCCCCAAGGCCCATTTTGACAGTACCACACATGAAGAAATGTTAAGTTCAGCACTAAAAGGATGTAAAAAAATACTATTCCTTGTAAGTAAAAGTTGATAATAAAATACAATAGAATCTACAAAGGAAATAGGCATAAAGGAGGATTTAAAAGGTCATCTCTATTTAGCAAGTAAAAAGAACACTTTAAGCTAATATATTTAGAAAATATTATGAAGAATTTTCACAGATAAAACACACGTAAGGATAAAAGGATAGGGACTAAGAACAATATTTATGCTCTGCAGCTCAAGCAGTACAGGGAAGCCAACTCATGAATTAACTCCATATATTTCTCCCTAATGAGGCAAACTGCTAACGCCAANTTTATCCTCCCCAACCTACAACACCATCACAGTGATTATCATGTATTCCACATGCTACTCTCTCCATTTGTATTTGCCAGGAGAATTGGAATATGCAGATGAATCTTGGTTTAATAAGGATATCAGTGTATGCTTGTGTCTGCCCACTGATGCTACAGAGGTGAAACACTGCCAGGATTCATAAGAAAATCCCTGAGGTCAGGTTTTGTGTTCCTCATAGCAGATCACTGGAATTCCCAGGATATTCTGCAAGATGCACCATGCATCCATTTGCCAAGGTGGATTCAACGTGAAATTTTTATTTTCCTCCCCCACCTACCCCTAGGTCACTTTAGGGAACTGAAGTTCCTAGTGTTGTCCTTGACAAGAATTGTGAGTAGTTGCTACAACAAGGGCAAGGTGCAAGGGCAAAATGGGACAACCCAGTCAAAGCTTCATCAGGACAAAATCGAAAATAGCTGCAGCAATCAGATTAAAGTACCTCAGCAGTTGCAGAAGGGGAGAGCAACACATGCATTTTTCTATGCATTCATGCAAACCTAAACCTAGAGAAAAGGTGGCTCTGACTGCCTTCATAGTTCATTGATGAATAATGATAGTTTTACACATAGAGGGCGCTTCTAATCCCCAGACTACCTATATTGAATTTATGACAATATAACAATGGGTATACATCACCCTTCTTCATCTACCTTGGCCTTACCTCTGTCCAGGTAAATTAGCAACAAAAGGTTATCTACTTCAAGCTATTTCACTCCTGGCAGGAAGAGCAGCATCATATGAAATTTTATACTCCTTAACACTTCAGTCTGTCATGGTGCAATCTAAATAACTCATCCTTCATGATGGGGGCTGAGGAGTTCAAAAGCATTAATGAAACCAATGCCATTGTCATGAGTGTATGCTAAGAGGATTTGCCCCAAAAGCCCAGTGGAAGCAAACACTTGCCTAGCACCACCTTAAGGGGCAAAGGAGACTTACATAACAGGTGCCAGCTCAGGGAAAAAGAGACCAGTTTATTATTTATGACAGCATTTTGGCGCAAGTTATCCCAACTGCAATGCCTCCTAAGATCTTCTCTCTATAGACTTTGGAGGAGCTGGTAGGAGGAACCACACCTGATCTTACCTATTTGTGCACACACTGAGTATGAGAACTCCTGGAAATGGAATTTTCTTCTTTGTCACTAACACTGCAAAGCAGTTTGTCCCACTGTATGTAAGAAGTGCATGAGATTAATCAACTCATGCCTTCAGGCTGCAGGAAACATTGCAACCCTTGCTGCTGTTGTTCCAAGGGGTCCATCTGTGGTAAGAGCAACCAGACTTGTTGAGCCCAAAGGGAGCATCTGTGCCATATGATGAAGGGCTGGAAATCAACAGTGTTTCTAGACTGAGGTTTAATGATTTTCTGGCACATTTTCCTAATATCCATGGCAACTCTTGAGCTGCAGTATCTCTAGAGCCCACATTCCTGCATCTATTCTCTGAACAGGATGCCAACCAAAGCAAACAACCAACTTAGCTCCAGGACTGAAGCTAGTATTTCTAGTCACAAAATTTGGCATTTAAGCCAATTGCTGAATGGGAAATCCCAGACATCCCAGAGCTTCTCAACAGTGTGGACAAATTCTCAGCATCTGCATATTTGTTTTCCTACCCATTTCATTTATTTTTAAATGAGAGGTTGACTGAATTTTCCCCAGGCTATGCCTTCTATTGTTTGCCCACACACAGACAGACCCACACACCCACTCTTTCACTGACACACAGGAAGAGAAAACAGAGTGCAGGAAGTATTAGTACTTAGCAAAATTCACACTCAGATTCCAAAGTATTTTGAGAATAGTAGAGCTATGATGCAATCTATTTTGGTTTTAAACAGCAGAGGTACAAAGAGCTGGGCACAATGAAAATGATGTGTTAAAAAACAGTAAGGAACGTGGACTTCCCAGTCCTAAGTTAATCACCTCCCTCTAGACTTGCCTCAGTGCTTCTTCTACAATATCCTTACTCTGACAGTGTCACAGCAAAAATGCTGATGAAATAAGTTCAAAAGCATCCCACTGAACACTTTGCCATCTTCTATTACAGATTCATGTACGCCTTACTGGCTTTTTCCTCTATACTTAACCTCTACAGCATCTAATATAATCCAATTTGGTGTTGTGTAAGATTTGAATTTGTGAGAAACAGTAAATTCTGGTGTATTTTTCACCTCCTTCATGCTGCTCTTCATCACATAACTCTGCCTAGCTCTTTCTTCTCCAAGAAGAGTCCAAGCCTATTTAATCTCTTCTTGTAGAGAATAGTTTGTGTCACACAAAAGAATAGTGTCAGTTTTAGAAAAAGCCACGAGGCCTGCACAGGCTTATAGACTGTGCAGTTAGAGCTGCATGCGGCACCTCCTTTCAGTGGCCCAGAGAGGATGTACTTCTTGGAAAAAGCTGGTCAGGTCAAGGCTGAGGTCAATGAATACATCCAACTAGATTTCGATTTCATCTTTTAGCAACCAAAATGGAGATTGTCAGGGCATCAACATGAACCTGTTAGCTTGACTTACTAAGTGGGAGATGTTTCTATAGTTATCCAGTGCCTCATCCCCTGCCTTCTCCAAACAGCTTACAAAGTTCTCACCCTCAATTTCATCACATCTGGAAGAGAGATAGGCACCTCATCTTCAAAAAGTCACTGGAACTCATGAAAACAGAGGGCCAAGTAGAAGGGAATCAAGTTACTTGAAAAAGTTACAAGAAAAAAACACAGCCTGAGCTTAAACATCATTCTAGACATCGTGGAATCTGCAAAGAAGATATCCCAGGGCAATGAATTCTGCAACTACATAGCTTCATCCTGCAGTTGTAAAAATGAATCAAGTGAGTCAGGAAAGTGACATATGAGTAGAAGTGTTGCTCCTTTCCTCCATTTAGTATATACATTAAAAAAAAGCCACTAAACCATACTGTGGGCAACCTGGTCCTTACTCCTTGCTGCAGCACTCACTGCCTTAGAGTGTCTGACAGAACATCTACTAAATGAGCTTTCTCAAACGTGTGAGATATCATGAGTTGAACTCCTGAAAGATATTTCCCACTTTTTTTTTTTCTGTTTGGTTGTTTTGTTGAGGTTTTTTTCTTGAGCAGCATTATTGTTGTTGACATTTCAGAACTCCCAAAGCAAGAACAAGACACATCTGTTCCAGCTGCAGGAAAAGCATGAGCAAATGCAACAGAATTGCACAGAGCTGGAGGGAACTTGGAAGATCACTCAGTCCACGCTCACACCCCAAGGCAGGATCACCCGTATCCATGTTCATTATTTCTCACAGATTCATCTAACCTTTCGTAAAGCCTTCTGGTGACAAAGGCCTCACATAGTCTCCTCAGGCAGTCTGTGCCATGGCTGCTCTCACACACATCCTGGTCAGAAAAGCTGATTATTCCCTTCAGTGCTGCAGCAGCCTATGAGCACCTGAAGACCATTATGCTGCCTTCTCAGAGCAATCTCTTCTGGTTATTACCAAACAAGTTGTATTTCTTTAAAAAGAAGTCTATTGGGGAAGTTGTTGTTCTTTGTAGAACAATAGTGTTTGATCGCTGTATCCATTAATACTTAGTTTTGTACCACATAGTGCTTAGCATAAACACCAGAGATTAATGTGGCTTTATGTTAACTCCCTACATAACAGCTATTACTTCCTTATTTGCCTATATCAGTGATTAATATGTACGAGCACATGTCTTAGTTTTGAGACCAAGGATTATGTGTCAGAGCAAAGAATAAGAGAAGTGCATTATGTCCTGAGCACATATTTGAGATACTTTCAAGGAGAAAAGATTCAATAGAAGATCCAGAACCATATCCAAGTAAGCCCATGTAACTAATTAGCATATATGCATGAATTCAGGAAATGTAACGAATATGTAATAGAAATACAGTGAATGTGTATTAGTTTCATGAACATAACCTGGTCTGTTATGCTACAGGGGTTGCACATTTGGTGGAGCAATCCCCATGCATCCAGTGTGGAATAAAGTAATGATGTCTTTCTAACCTAGCAAACTGGTTGGAGAGTTTATTTTCTGTTTTTTGGTGACATGGTTAAAGAATTTAATCAATCTTTGTTGCAAGGGATGTTTTTCCAGTCCTATTTTTTGCTGTTTTTTTTTCATCTAGAGAGGGCCATTCAAAAAACAGTTTGAGTTCTGCTTTCAGAACAGAAACTTAGAAGCACAACTGCTAAAGAACCTAGGATAACTAAACACCAAGTGGCAACCCTGGCTAGTGTTTCCTTCACAGTGTTTGCTCATGCCCTTGCTGCTCCTTACTTGGACACATTAGCCTACCTGTTCTGTTCATCAGCTGTTTTGTGTTTTAAAATTTGTCCAGCTGTCAGTTATGAAAAATTTCAAACTGAAGGCTGTAGATACTAAGAACTTAGTATTTTTGGTATCCATGCCATGGTTTAGGGGTCCTGCTTAGATCAGGGTAATGGCATCAAGCAATTATCTCTGAATATCCATCCACTCTTGTGCTTTGGAAATTCTCTCCCCAACTCCACAAGGAACCTCTTTCCAGTTATTTGTGAGGAATTGACTTTGAAAGAACGGACCAGTTGCTGCAATGTTCAGGTTGTTCAGGTTGTGAGCAACAAGTCAAACATGAACCAGATGTGTTCCCTGGGAGCAAAGAAGGCAAATGGTATCCTGGCCTGTGTCAGGTAAAGGCTGTCAGCACACCTTTCAATGGTGCAAATAATGACACCAGAGGGCACAAACTGAGATACAGGAGGTATCTTCTTCTAAGCTANAGAGGGCACAAACTGAGATATAGGAGGTTCCGTTTGAGCACCAGGAAACACTTTTTCACTGTGAGGTTGATGGAGAACTGGAACAGGTTGCTCAGGGCAGTTGTGGAGTTTCCCTCTCTGCAGATATACATAAAAACTGTCTGGACACAGTCCTTGCAATGGGCTCTAGGTGGTCCTGTCTGAGCAGAGAGGTTGGACCAGATGTCCTTCTTTCCAACATCAACCATTATTCTGTAATAGAGGAATAAAGTGGGATCAGTGGAATCCTCCCTTAATGAACAGACATCAATTTAAAACTCAGTGTGTCAAGGAGATGAACAAACTGACCTCACACAAAACCTGGAAGCAGCAGAAATGTGTCAGAGCAGCCTGACTTCCTCCAAAATTTGCTATCAAATATCAATCCCTATGAAAGCAAGGGAGGACTGAAACATAAGCTTGTCAAGGCAGGAGGGCTCTGATGGCACTTGGGCAGGTCACTCTGAGCTGCTCCACCAACCATGAGACATCACAAGGAGGGTGTTGCAAAATGCCCAGGGGTCATAGTGGGATTGATTAAAGATGTGGGGAGTTGTGAGTCACAGAAGAGGCACTGAAACACAAAGGGAAGACAAACATTCCTCACTTCACAGCTTCAGCTTCTTTACTTTTTCTCATTAATCTGGAAAAGCAAAACAAAGGAATGCCATGTCTGTAGTAAGACTGTTGAAAGGACAGCCAATCTTGGATCAAGGTCTCCACCACTGCCCTTTTTCCAGGACCCACACAGCCTGGATACCATATTCCAGTCCTTTCTTCATGCCTGGGACCAAGACACTCATGTTTAACAGGCAAATGTCTCTACTGATGAAAGTCATTACTTATTAAGTATCAATTTTATTTTCAAGGAACAGTTCTCCCAAGCCAGAAAGATTTAATCAGGAAAAATATGGATTTTTGTTAGTTTATTTTGCTCTAAAACTGTCTATCCCCTTGTGTTGCTTCAAACAGATGTCTTCTCCCACTGCTCAGCACTTGTTTTCCAAAGTCAATAAGAAAAGAAGTCATTGTTGAGTATTTTGAATTTTTAAAACTAACCTATATTTCCAGCTTTTGTCCATAAACTACACAGTATTTTAAAATATATATTTCCCCAGACAGAGGCTAAATCCTGAGCTGGTAATGGAGTTTGCAAGATGTCTGAGCCAGGCAAGGCTTGATTTACCTTTTGTTTCTTGTTGTGTGGATTTAAATGTATGGTAAATGGATTACTGGAAGTAAACAATGTCATAGTTTGTTAAATGGAAATATAGCCATTGTTTTGAGGATTTTTATGTTGGTCTGAATCCTGCTGAAATAAATCAAAGAGTTTCAAGCTATGTATTGGTTTTCCTTCAGGAAAAAAACCTATAAACCCCCTTTATAAATAGGCTATTGGCTTTTCCTTCACAAACTGGCTGACACACATGAAAGGCTGCATTTCTTGTCATCTAATTACAGCACATCAGGGATAATGGAACATTTTTGAGAACTGATCCATAATTCTGGTCATGTCTTATAAAACTGTTTCATAAAAGACAGAAATAATCATCTCTTATAAAAATAAAAGAGAAATGACAATGTCTGAGGGGCATTAAATAAGAAAAAAAAAGAAAAAAGGTCATAGGAANAAAAAAAAACCAAACCAACCAAAAAAACAACAACAACAAAACAAAAAAACAGGGAGACAGAAGGCATTCATGCCAAGTTCACTTGAGCACTCACATTGTTCAAATACTAGAGATGAGTGATGGTGAGACATTAAAGCTTGGTCCTTCAGATGGCTCCATTTAAATTAATTGAGGCCCATCACTTTATACAGAGAATCCCAGGGGGTGTAATTGGGGGCTGTATGTATAATATGCTTTCACTATTAGATTCTTTTTCCATAGCATACTGCTGGCANGAAAATGGTGAGATTTTATCTGCTTCATTCATTGTTTAAGTAGATTACATATAGTTATCCCTATGGTAAGCCTGCAGATATCCCTTTTGTAAGCTTATTTGCATCTTTCCCAGGTCAACAGAGAAAGGATTTGTCTTAGCTTTCATGTTTGTTTTAGGCCAATGTATTTCTTTAGTGTTGTCAGTTATTATATTCTTGTTGAAATCTCTTTTCTTGTTCTTTTTCTAGATAAAAGACAGTAACTGAATGGATTTCATATTTAGCAAAGAAGGCAAATGGTATCCTGGCCTGTGTCAGGTAAAGGCTGTCAGCACACCTTTCAATGGTGCAAATAATGACACCAGAGGGCACAAACTGAGATACAGGAGGTATCTTCTTCTAAGCTAACAGGATAAAACACCGCAAGAAGAAAATAACAAATAATATGAGTTTCTGGCCCATCACAGTACTGAATAAACCTCAAGTTAGAGAATTATTATTAGCACTAGAGAAACTAACATCATTCTCCTGAAGAAACAGGTTAGGGTTTTTCAGTTTGAAAAGGCACAAGAAGACTCAACACTCCGTTCTGCCCCACACACACTAGCCAGGGAAGGGAAGCACTGACATCTCCAGGGACAGCAGCCTTGTGCCTTTCATCAGTGTTAAAAAGACTGAAAGAAGAGCTCCATGCCAGGCACACTGCCCAGCTGGCTGCTGCACTAGATGCAACTGTCATTTCTTACCCTGCTGAGTGAGAACTTTCTTTAACAACATCCCTAACCCATTTTCAGGAGGCTGCCTGACAGGGTCAAAAAGTCTTTGCAAACACTATAAAATACTGAAGAGGGAAATGCATAAGTGAGGACACCATTAGGAAAAAGACATTCTATTGATGTTGGTTTTTTATTCCTTCTCTAAACCAGAAGTACGTAGGAAAGTCTTTCCATTTTGTATTTGTAAAGCCCCTATCACACTATGTGCAAGGGAAGGATGGGGAGCCTGGCCATACTCTTAAAGCTAGAGACTTAGCAGAGATCAAGAGAAGGCTGAAGAGAATCCTGACTTACTGCATCCATAAGAAGCAAATGAAATTTTTATGCTGCTGGTCACTCCCTTATCCCTTGACACTGACATCCTCCCCAGAAATTAAGGGCCAAAGACTGAAAACATTATTCCATTCTCATTAGACTTTCTTACTGCTCAGACTTAGTCCTCAAAGCTTTAAGGTTTAATATGTCTCTCCCACAAGATGCTTCCCTTCCCAAAAAACATAATACAAAGCACCATGAGTGAGGGCTGCATAGTCCCTGTAGCCATGAACTTAAATCTATATCACTCCAAACAGAAAATAAAGGGTCTGCATGTTTTCTTGTTTAGCCTCATATGAGATGGCTTTTGATCAGAGATGGTCAACATAATGTATATCCTGATGCAAAAGACTACATTGATACTCCTATTCTTGCCAGCAAAAAGTCTCTGAATTCAAGGACTTCACAGTACCTTCACTTCCTGGCATCTCTGCCTTGTTACTTTCTGCTCTGTATCATGCTTAGAGGGGAAATGTCGGCATGCTATAAGAAACAGTATTTTCTCACCAAAAAGTATTTTTGGTTCAGTGTAAAGCAATTAAGCCTTGAATGTGCACTCCTAACAAAGCAGAAACCCTGAAAAGGTAACAAAAAAGATGTATAAAATAAAAACTATCTGCTTTTAAAGACGGAGTAGACCTCTTTGGCTTAGCACAATATTGTCTCAATTTTTCTTTACCTCTCACTGGAATGTGGATAAATGCACCGCAGGCAGCTATGACCTCTAACATTTCATAACAGGAGTAGTGTAAGCATCACATTTCTCAATATCCTCAGAAAAGACTGAGTACTTGGTTGCATTTGGGGAATCTCACAAATACACATACTAAGAACGAAATTAAAAAAAACCAGTTAGCTGGATTAGTAGTAGGCAGGCAGTGGGGATAATGCTGAGTCCTACTTGAACAAGGCTACAAGAAAAATTGCTTCCTTCAACAGATTCTAGTTTCCTGTTCCATAATGCATTGGGAAGAGTTTGCAGGAGCAGCTTTGTGCTGAAGTAGGTGAAGAAGGGAATACTTTGCCGGGCTTGTGGAGCAGACACAGCTCTGACATAAACAGATTGAGGATGTCTCTCCTTGCACAGGATGTATCGCCTAAGGACAACATGTAGGTACCATATAAGTGGACTGCAAGTCAGAGATAATTCAATGTGCACTAGTAGGTTTATCAGTGATGCTGGAAATGCAGCGAGGGCTAGAAACAAACAGCCTCTTAATAGAACATCATTTGGAGAGCTGATATTGCTATGTTCAGCTCAAGACTGTACAACATCTTAACATCTGTAACTGAAAGCACAGAAAACATGAGGTTTTATGAGTTATCTGCTAATCTCAGCTCTCACAGACACATCCTGAACTGCCCATTCAACCAGGACAAGAGCAGCTACAGGGTGGATTTGTTCACAGGATCACTGAGGCTTGAAGAAGCCTCTGGTTGTCTCTAGCAAAATCTGCCTGCTCAAAGCAGGTTCAGAAAGAAGGTCAAGTTCACTTGTATCTTGAAAAGCATCTTCACTTGGCAGTGTCTCTCCAGCCATCAAATAGAAAGAAGACTCAACTGTGTATTTTTATGGACAGCCCCATTTGTATGTAGTCTCTAATAGCTCACTTANTAGTCACTCAGTTTATCATCTTTCAAAACAAAGTCATTAATTCTCTTTCTAAGAGCAGGCACAAGTTTCAGTGAGCTGCCCAATCACTGCTTTCAGAGCCCAAGCCTGAATGAGTTTGGCTTACAAGCCTGTAACAAATAAACTGCTTTCTAATTAGAGGATATTCCTCAAAAGAGGTTTTTTGCTTAGATAACTAAGACAAATGTCCCATTTTTATGTTAATTAAGCTACACAATTCCCACATGCGCAAAAATTACAAAAACGTGTGCTTTACAGTGCACACAGCAATAAATCTTTTAATTAAGAAAGGCGAGATCACATTTCTTTTGCAGATTTTAGCACTCCTTATGCAGAGAGAACAAGCACCGGATCCTACACACCTGAGCCAGACCTCAACTTTACTACAGAAAAAAGCCTCTGCATTACAGAGAACTAGTTAAACTACAGTGACTAGTTGAATTACAGTGACTTAAAGTGTCGGATATTTTTTGCAATGAACCAATTTGAACAATATTTGGAAACATACTCAAGGGTACATTCTGCAGGCTAGACATCAATACAGTCTTTAGATACAATCATAGAATCATTAAGTTTGGAAAACACTTCCAAGAACACTGAGTCCAACTGTTAACCCAGGAGCACCAATTCACCACTAAATCCACTAATCCACACATCTTTTGAACCATTCCAGGGATGGTGATTCCACCCCTTTTCCTGAAGAATCTATTCCAATGCTTAACCCTTTTAATGAAAAAAATTTTTTCAGACCTTCCTCCTATGATTCACTTTAGACACTGCACCAGCTTCATTGCCCTTCTCTGTACATGCTCAAGCATCACAATGTCTTTTTTTGCAGTAAGGGGCCCAAAAGAACACAGAATTTGATAGTGCAGCTTCATCAGTGCCGAGTACAGGGGAAGAACCACTTCCCTAGTGCTGCTGGATGGCATTCACCTGTTTGGCTACCTGGCACACTGCTGGCTCTTCTTCAGCCGCTGTTGACCAGCACCTTTTTCTGCCCTTGCCTTTCCTCTGCCCTAGCCTGGAGATTTTTGTTACCTAAGAGCAGGACCTGGCACAATTTAATTCAAATCTTCTGTTATTTCAAACTTTGCATATATACTTTGTTATAACCAATTATGCCATAATATAAGCTTGTAGAACCTACAATTTTTAAAAATTACTAGGAGGAACACACTCCAGAAATACTTTCATGTTCAGTCTTTCTCCAGCTCATCCACTGGCTTAGGATCAATTTCCTTACTTATTTTCTTTGAACTGAAAAACTTTTTTAACTTCCTGAAATCAATTCTGTAAATTTAACTTCTCTCAAGATTGTGTCCCAGATGCGTAAAATGTGTAATATGATTTGGACCACAAAAAACCCAAACATATATTTTTATTCTTCCCAGCAAAATAGCTTCAGCACAGTTATTGGAATTATCAGAGAGGGAGGGAGGGAGCACTGGGGGTTTCACTGAGTGAGAAAGTTTCAATCTCCACAGTGCCAGTNGTACCTCAGCCTGACACTTTCCCACACTACAGGCTTCTCTCTCTTCCCCTCCAGGGCACCTCCACTGATACACCAAATCCATACATAAGACAATAATTTTTTCCAATTGTAATATAATTTCTGTTTCCTTTTTTAAAAATCTACCTTGGTTTTGTGATTATACCTACTCTATGGTCTAGGGATATCATATCTGCTATATGATTATAACTACTAGAT
>VYZS01013260.1:0-14383 GCA_013400695.1 Neodrepanis coruscans | reverse complement strand
TTTTGAAGCTTCACAATCAAGCAAGCATAGCCTATGGATGGAAGGAATATACCCATTTCACTTTTTTTGGGTTTTCCCAGTGTTCAGTCCAGGACATCCAGAAAAGCTTCCCTAGCTAGTTTTCTATGAATATTCATGGTATAGAAGCTCTGGGATGATTCTTTGACTCACGTCAAAACACAGTCGCTTCTTTACCTTAAATAATTGCTTACTTCTGTTATTCCGGGACTCCGGAGAGCAGAGTTATCTGTGTGCTCCCTGGTTTCAGGAAGACTCAGAAGAACATTGTTCAGATTGTGAAAGTCTGATTTTTTTTTTCTTTCTTTAGTTTCACATCCATATTTATTAACTTCTCTCATATTGTATCCTATTAGCTAGTTCTTATCTTTCTACAGATATATAAGACTGCCATGGAGGAAGTCAGCAAATACATTGCCATTCAACTTATTCCATAAATATGTGCTCCAGTCTTCCTGTCATCACTGGCACTCGAGTGTACACTTGTGCTTAAAGGTTTCCAGAACTGAGGCTTTATTTAGGAACATACAGTTCTTCCTCTGCCAGCAATCATTACTCTATCAAATAATGTTTAGCCTTTGAACAAATTTTGATAATTCAGGACTGAAAATCATGGGTTATTTTACACACAGAGAAAACCAACAATAAAGCACAAAGACAGACAATTTAAGCTCTTCCGGGTTCAGCAGCTGATACGGGAAAACACTAGGTTTTTGCCAAGGGCTCCTGAAAAGACACCGGGACAATTAAAAGACTGCGACTGCCCACCCTCCTTTTCCCCAGGAAGGAATACACTGCTGATGGAAAGATGTGGTCCTCAGCCCATGCCGCTGCAAAACTTGGCACTGAGATGAGCAGAGATGTTCTCCAAAGCTCTGCCAGTCTCGGAAAGAGAAAGATGGCCGCCACTCTCGCCCTTTTATAGATGACCAATCTTGTGCAAGCGCGGGCCCTTCCTGNAAACCCCCAAAAAACCCTAAAAAAGGCCCTTTCCTGGTCCCTAAAAACGGAGGGGAAAGACAAAGAGGGGGGGGGGGAAGAGACGGTTTAGCTCCCAGAACCTTTGTTTTCAACCCACAACAATATAGTAAAAAATTGAGGCGATAAGAAGAAAATGTATCTCCAAGGGTTTGGAGAATCAGAAAAGATTTAGATAGCCATCTGAGCACTTAGCTGTTTATATTGACTCTGCTGAATCTTCAAATTTTCAAAAGTTTATTTTTCTGGCATTAATATTGCCAGAGAAAAACAGAGAGAGATGGGATGATTAATTTAGAAAATCATTAATGGGACCTAGAACTTTTCATCTAATCTGGATTTTTTATGGATCCATATTTGTCCAGCCAAAAGAATCATTATATTCCTTAGAACCTCCTACATGACACAAATGAAAGAATTTTAGTGTTTTCTAAATTAAATACATAAGCTACTAAAATTAAAGAATAGTGTAGGAAGACAATTTTGTTGCTTTTCTATGACTACTGAGGTGTGTGCATGGAATCATCTACTTTTAGAATATTACTGAATAATCCAAAATGTGCAAAAATTCCCCTCTTCTCTCCACTTTCTGCCACCATTGTTAACTAGAATGGGATAGTATTGGTCACAGAGACAGGAGCACATAGAAGATAAAATAATGTTATAACATGCAGATGATTCTCTCTGTTCTAAACTGAATTACAGTGGAATCTGTTTATGTTAAATTTCATTCCCTGTGTTGCACTGGTTTTATTGTTCGCATGAATCAAAAGAAGACTGTTAGTCTCCAACACTAAATGATTAAGAATACTTCAGTTGAAATGCCTTTCATTTAGCAAATGCAAGTGTCTTTAGAATGAAAGCCTTCATGGAAAGACTCAGACATATGTTTCAGGCCAAATAAAATGCTCACTTGTTTTTCTAAAATGAAATTGTTAAATTTAATTCTTCTGAGAATAAAATAAATAAAAATTGGACTTCTGCCCCAATTCCATGGTATATTTTCACAGAAAGAAACAGTTCTGCAGCCGTTTTTCCAATAAACTTAGATGAAATAATTCTCTGTCTTATTTTTCACAGACAAAGGCTAGTTTTAATTGTATTTTATTATAAGCAATATGTCAACTCAGGACAAATAAAGAATAATTCCAAACCCAAAAGAAATTGTTACTTGCTCTGTTTTCCCCATCGATGCAATAGGAGAGAATAATGTTTCAAATGTGGGTGGAAGGAACTATTTCTTCTTCTGTGGATAAGATCTGTTATCTTATTTGGTTTTTGATATTGCCAGTATGGGCTAAAAACTTACATACTCTCTCTATATTTATTTTTATCAAAAAAACAATTTCACATAAAATTTAGCATTGCGATGTAACATAATTAAGTTTTTTTCTTACATCTGCAAAATGCATGTCCATATTGACTGTTATTGATATAGAGCAGTATAGGAATTTTTTGATTTAAGGCTGTGGTGATAAACTTCCTACTTTCTATGTAACCATTGAATAGCGGATGAAACACTCATTACTTTTCATTGGTTCTGTTAATTTGAGTAACATCTAAATCAAAACTGGCTTATGAGTAACCTGGTTTCTGCAAAGAGATGAACAGGTATTGCAATGGTTAAGCCATTGGCAATGCCTTCTTTGAATCAAGAGAATTTCACTATTGCAAATCTATTTTAAATATGAGAATGTAAATTTAGTAAAAAATACAGTCACTTCAAAATAAACACTGTTTTATCATGTGGACAAAAGCCTGTGTTTTGTTTTTTTTGCTTCAGGAGTTAACAATGTCCAGCAGTTCTTATCAACTGAAACTTTCTTTCCAAAAATGATTGGTTCAGTTCTACTGCAGGAGCCAGGCAAGGAATAACTCAACTGGCATCTTTTCATCCTGGCACTTCTGAATGGCCAAAGGAAGAACAAGTTTCAAAACTTTCATTCTGACTAACTAAGCTTGTCTGGTCACCTAACACACTATTACATTACCAAATGTATTTGTATTTTATATATGGATTGATTCATTAATCATTTATTTACTTATTTTTAAATATTACATGAACCTTATTTTCATAATTGAGAAGGCCTGTTCCTTGACTCTTTTCATTTTGTACTTGCTACCATTTCTACCTAAACTATTACTTAACCTCATTTTCGAATGCGTTGGAAACTCAAAGCAAACTTTGATGATAATGATATAAATAGAGGTCAAAATAAAGGACAGAATCATAGAGGGAAAACATGCAAAAATAGTGTTTTAGGGATCATTTACTGAAAAGGTTATTTTGTACTTTTTTCAGCTTTTTCTCAAGGAAAGGCAAACACAAAACTACCATTTTTTTTTAAGTAAGTATTTTGTTTGTGATAAAAAGCCATTTACTGTCAACTAGAAGGATTAAATCAAAATTTCCAATTATACTCTCCTCTGATTATGAGTTATTTTCATTTTGGTAAAAAAAGAAAATGAATTAGTTAAGTAATGCTAAGAGCAAGTTTTCAAAAACTTCTACTTTAACTTCTTTTTTACCAATAAAGCTCCAATTTTTTGTATTAACAATCTCCATGTGAGACACTGATTTCAGATACTGCTTCTAACATGAGGTTCCATGAAGAAATTGTATAAATCATGGAGTAGTATGACTCAGTTATCACTTCTGCATGTTGCTTTTCTTGTGTTAGGAAGGAATTAACAGTCATCATACTCAGTGTCTGGCACAGACCGCCTGCTCCAAAGAGGTTGTAATGAGGATACCAATTATACCTAATTGTTTGAGCACAGGGAGAGAGTTCCATTTCTGTCTTAGAGGCAACAGTTCCTGTCTGTCCTAATGCTCTGCACACTTTTACAGCAGGCGATCATTCTCAGTACAAGCGGAGTTTGTATAGACCACTACTATGAATTTTTGCACTGTGCTATATAGTTTTTTGTCATTCAAGTTTCTATAAAGAAGAAGTTGTGTAAAAACAAGGCTACTGTTCTAAATCAGGATTCCCAAGAACTTGGAAGTTTTTTGGAATATTTTGAAGAGATGAAAAGTTTTGATGTGCTACTAAATAGTACCACAGTATCACAATCAATTGTTGCTCTTAACAGCATTTGAAACTTAAGATTTGTTGGTTTAGGGCACAAGTTTTCCTTTGTGCAGAGGGCCAATTGGTCCTGAAATTAATCTGTATTTGTGTAACCTGTAAAAATGATTCTATTCACTTTCTTTTATTCCTCCTCCACAGAGAAGGCAAAAGACGTGAAGAGGACACCTGGGACACTTTGTATTTCATATTCACATATGAAATTCTACTGACTCATACACCTTGCATACGTATAACCATGAGATCCTTTTGTGATTCCTGCCCTCTGCCTATAATGGTTGCAGAGGGATCTACATGGGTAAATTTTATGCTTGACTTCTTTTAAAAGTGAATATAAAAAGTAGCAGTAAATTGAAGCCCACAGGGTACTTTCCGCATTATACTACAAGGAAGTTTCATTGCATACTACTTATGATAATTGAACTTGATATGAGCTATAATTATGACAATGGTGAGTGAGAGTGTGGTTATCACTTGGAGTACTCTTTCCCTTTGTCCTTTTTCTGTGCTTTTAGTCACCTTTAATAGCTAGCAAGATATTTCATGCCAAAGGCTTTCACATATGGTAGTAACCAATTAATTAGTTAATAATATATTAATCTTGCCCTACATTCAGGGTCCAATCACCTGATGGAAAACTAGAAATATTGAGCATGCTAAATGTTTAATTGAGACTTTCATCCTAGCAATGGTCAGTGACTGGTATTTTCACATATTTAGTCAGACTCATATCACAGTTTATAAAGTACCCTGATGGTCTAGAATTTGTCAATTTCGTAATCATGTATATACAAGTTTTTTCTTGGTTAGTGTCGTGATTTTACCACTAGGAAATGTGGTACTGACAAGAGATGTCCGAGAGAAGCCACACACACCCAAAAAGAAAACACACAAGTAACACAGTTTATTTCACACACACAGAAAACTGACAATAAAGTGCAAAAACACACAAATTAAACTTTCCCAGACCCCGTGTTGGGATGGGGAGGCTCTGGGATAGTGCTGTCTTTTTTCTGTTGGGGGCTCCGGAAGAGACGCCGGGATAATTAGAGAAGGACCCCGACCTCAGCTCTCCCGAGGGGGGTTCCGCAGCTGACCTGAGGACCCTACAGTAGCGCCGAGCCTCCGCTCAGCTTTCTGCAGAAAAACACTCAGAGAGTTAGAAACTGCGAGCCCCCCCTCCCCCTCCTTTCCCCAATCCCGGGAAGGAATTTCAGTGCTGATGGAAAGATGTAGCCTTTAAACTGGGCTATGGCCGCTGAAATTGCTAATCTGCCCGCCCAGGAAATACCACAAGAAAACGCGACCCCGAGAAACAGTCCACCCCCAGGAAATCACAAGAAAACGCGACCCCAAAAAGCAGTCCATCCCTAGGAAATCCACACCGTGCTGTAGCCGCCATGTTGCTAATCCGTCCATGTGCGGGAGTCAGCCTCAGCGCGCACGGACATGGAGCGATGCTGCTACTGCGATGTCCCACACTGAAAAAGAGAGTGATGGCGCCTGCTCTCCCCTTTTTATAGGGGACCCCTCTTTGCGCATGCGCAGATGGCCCCCAGGGGGCCGGCTTTCCTCTGATTCGATGATCAGCACCCGGGCCCCGCCCCCAGCAAGGCCCCGTGCGCCCACGGAAACTCCGGGATGGGCCGGAAGCATGGGTCCCCCTGTGGCCCCGCATGGCATCCTGGGAGGTCCTGGCACTTTCCCCGGGCCACCCTGACCCGCGCCAACCCAGCCGCATGCGCTGGGCCGGCCAGAAGCGACGCCGGCCTTCTCGGGCCGGAAGTGCAGACTGATCACAGCAGTGCCCTCAGTGCCACAGCCTTGTCCACACCCACCGGCGGCCGCCACGCCGCCCATGCCGAGCCGGGCAAACAGCGGCTCCCCGCGCTGAGCCTGCCGCATGCCCACGGCCACAGCACCGTGCACCCACGGCGCTGCATGCCCACGGCCCCAGCCCCATGCGCCCACGGCCCCGGCGCCACGCACCCACGGCCGCAGCCCCACCACCGCACTGGGACATAGAAACCGCCCCCACACCCCGGGCTGCACTTACACACACAAACACACACACACACACCCTTTCCCCGGGCCAGCGGGGGATGGGGGGAAGGGGAAAACGGTTTTATTTTCTAACCCACAACAGCTAGTGAGAACCACATGCAACACAGCCAGTTTTATTTTTATTTTTATTTCAAAATAAACATCTTTTCAATCCTAGCTCAGTCAGATTTAATAATTTTATCCCTCAAATGAGAAGGAAGGAGTCTGGACATACTTCTAAGCTACATTTTGAAAACACAGTATTTTAGTGATACTTGAAGACTCCTAATTTGGGAAATCTAGGCAGACAGCTTCAATTACTAGGAGGCAGTAGTTTCAAATATCTTAAAATTGCAAGCAATAATACTGAGCAGTATAATCACAGGCAACTTCATATTTTAACAGTTTCAAACAGAGATTTGTAACCTTGTGTGATCTAGTTGGAGGATCTGCAGGATATGTTGTGGTATGGGACCAGTGCTCTCTCCATTGCTGGTTCCTACTGTGTAGAACTCAGGAGAAGACCACTAGCATTTCAATATAAAAATAAAAATTGTCTAAGTTAAAGACCTCTAGTTTGTTTGTTTGTTTTAAAAATTAAAAAAAATTATGCATATTATGGCTGTGAAGAAAGCCTGAAATTATAACTGAGGCAACAATGCTCCCTCCTAGTTTACTGAGAAAGTGAAACAATAACTCATATGAGACAAATGTACTCACTCCAAAACCCACAGTACTTCAGACAGCAGTCTAAGACCAAACAGACACACTTTGCATTCCATAAGCAGTCTAATTGAAGCAGTACTGAATTCTGGTTAAGCCAACATATTCACTGACATCTCTGAGGCAAATTAACTTCTGCTAAACTTTGTGTATTTTTATCTCAACCATTTCTGGAACTCCAGTTAGGGTACTTAAACATAAGATGTCTTTACTCCATGTATTCATGAGTGACATAGGATATGTGGTTGGCAATTTTGATTACTGTAACTACTTCAGTGTATATAAAGTAGAAAAGAAAGAGTCAGTATTAAGAAATATCATTTATTTAACTCTGAACAATCCTTTATTTTTGATTCTTCCATATTATTATGTGTCATTTGTATTATCATTATTTCATTGTACCATGGAGCTGCATATATGTGAAGCACATTGTATTTAGATATCACTTAAAAAAAAAAAAATATTTCCATTCTAGGCACTTATCCTTAAAAAAAGTAGCCAGGCTGCCCAAATACACCCTCTAATTTTTTCATGCTGGAGAAAGGTCAAAATTCACATTACTCCTCAGGAGAAAAAGCTGTTCTACCTAACACAAGTATGTTTTCTCTCATAAGTATTGGGAAATCAAGCAGCACCAGAAGCAAGGCTAGGTGTCTGTCCTCAACTGAAAGAACAAATAGAAGTCACTAGACACCTGCACCCACTAGCTGAAAACTTGTTTACATAATAGAAGAGATGATGAAGATGATGTTTATCGACTCGGTTAAACTTTCAAGCCAGAACATGTATAAAAGCATCTGAGGAGTACCAGTAATAGATTGCTGTCCAGTACCTAGTCTCCAGTTAAATGTGATTTAGACTGAGTAGAATTCTTTATGCAAACTCAGAAGTCATTCATCTAGCTATTTCCCAGTGTATGATAGCTGAGAGTCTTGCATATAACACAAGACATAAGTTGAAGCAGGTTTCACTTGTGATGATGCAGCAGACAGAACTAGTCCATAACAAGTTCTATAACTATACTGTGGCACAGAAGCTGTCTCCTATTTCATGTATTCATCAGGATCTCCACTACATAGTGTTGGCTGTTTGGTGACAGAGAGAGGCTTACATAATATAGTGAATAAACATGTGAGATATAGCACTAACTGTGAGACAATATCAAGCAAGAATAAGTTTCATGAGTCTTATTTAATATGGGACCTGAAAGGCTTTGTATTAGGATGATGAAATACACAAGTGCATTGAGAAAGTGTGTACAGTAGAAACTGTACGCAAATCGTGGCTGAGAAGGAATAATAAACATAGGGATGTGCTGAGAAACAGGGACAGAAGAAGGTTGTAATTGGATTCCAGTCACTTGATGTTGATTTCACTATGGAGTGAAACAATTCATATGTCTATCTGTGGTTCTGAGTATTCTGCAGCTAGACAGTTTATTCATGATCTTGCTATAATTTCATTTTTGAGTTTATACTATCTATCTATCAATTTCTATAACTTCCATAATCAACCTACATGAATGTTGATGGTTAAATTTCTATATGACAGTTCTCCAAAAAACCTGCATAACTGATCAAATGTAATTTTACACATTAGATACTGCCATAATCAACAAGATACTCCAAATGTTTCCACTCTTTTTTTATGAAGGTAATGTACTAGTAGACACATGTTGCATGTTTTCCTATGCAGAGTTCAGCTTCTGCTACATTTCTTGTCCAAATAGTTACTTGGAACTGATAGGAGATCTTCAGCTTCCACTGAATCAATAACAGTACAGGACTGTTTAAAATTCGCATATACCCAGAAGATTCACATAGGAGCAAAGATTTTGAGCTGCCTTCTGGATATAGACTGTACATTTCTGCACGATAAGTGTAAAAGTGACTCTTGTATGACCTGACATGAGATGATTCATTGTGTTTGTCACTCTCTTCCTTTCCCTCGTACTGAAGAATGAAAACTGAATCATTATTGTGATCTAGAACTATTTAGTGATCTTGTTCTATCTAGAACTTGTAGAGATAGAACATAGTCCTCAAGAAAAACAATGTTTTCAAGCAGAACACACATTGCAAACTGATAAAATAAAGCAACAGCAGAAGTGATTAGTGTTTATTCAGTATTTGGCATTAGCGACATTTTCATGAAAGACATAGACTCAGTTTAGCTCTGTTGCAGAATATAGAGCTGTATTTAAATTGTATCTAAGCTTTTAGCAAGCTGTCTATGTCAGATGGAAAAAGCAGGATAGGAAGAAACAGAACATGATGGAGAAGATCATGACATAATGGTATGGGGTGAAGCAAGATTCTAGTTGTTAAAATGTATTGTTTCCCTATTTCCACTATATTTCTGTGGAGGACAGAGGGTTATTTCTTCTGGGGGGACGACATCGAAAGGGGGGTGTTGCTTTTCGGGAGTTTTTGGGGAGAGAGGGAGTGGGGGCGGGGCGGTTGCTTCTCAAATCTGTGTTTTGTCTTTCGTAAGAAGGAACGGACAGATTCTGGTGTCTTGAGAACATGGAGCCATTCTGCTTGGTCTTCTGCAGGCCCCCGCAGAAGCGTGACTCCCCTCCCCCCCTGCTGGTGTGTGAGGGGCAGCAATGGCTTCTGCAGCCCCTGCCGGTTTTGCTCTGCTGGCAGGGGCGCAACACCAGCCTGGGAATGCCTGCAGCCCCGCTGCTTGGGAAGTCAGCGGCTGTGCCCAGCCATCCCACCGGCCCCCTCTGCATGCACACAACTGCCTGCCCCAGTGCTTGGGAGCGGTGGCTGCTGCTGCTGGCTCTCCCCGCCCAGCTACAGGCAGCACTGGGGAGGCAGCACTGCCCTGGCACAAGTGCCTGCAGTGGGCACAGCTCCCCTCTGAGGGAGCGGGACAAGCAGTGGCAGCGGCAGCCCCTGCCCCGCTGGCAGCAGCAGGGCGGCAGCGGCGGTGCCTGCCCCAGGGAGCAATGAGCAGCAGGAGCAGTGCCCCACTGCAGTGGCAGGGCTTGCAATGCCAGGCAGGTGGCAGTGGCGGTTCTTGCTGGTCCCCGCCACCCACACAGGCTCCGCACCGCTGGCTGAGGGTGCCTGCGGTGCGGCAGCTCCCGCCAGGTCCCACCACCCACGCGTGCGAACGCAGTGACAGCTGAAGAATGCTGGTGACTCTTGTGGCGGATGGGGCTGCCCCCAAGGTTGGCTGCACTGGCACACGGGGCAAGGCTAGCCTGGGGTTAACCCGGTGCCGGGAGTGACCCCAGGACCCTCAGGGCACCCTGCAATGCTGATGGGCGGCAATGGCGGCCCCTTCCCCCTCAGCAGGCCACAGCCATGAGGCATTTTGGTGGGAAACACCGCCATATTGCCTCGTGGTAAAGTCTTGGGGAAGGGGAGATGCCCAGCACCATTAGCCAATCTGGAGTCAACCTGCGCCAAGAAGGTGCTCCCAGATCACACAAGAACAGGCATCCTATAAAACCTGCAAGCCCAGAAGTTCTCTCTCTCTTTGGGCTCAGCTGTCATCGAAGCTGCATCTCAGCATCTGCTCTGTTCTCTTGGCCTTTTCCCACAGCTCGAGTAGCAGCGCAGCTGAACTGACAGCAGAGGCAGCACAGGGCTGAGGACCACGCTGTTCACCAGCTGTGATATTGTCTCCCCTGGGGCCCCGGGGTTTTCTTTTCCCTTTTCTATCTTCCAGGAACTTCAGAGTGGAATTCAGCGCCATTCCACAGGCCAGCCTCCTTCCTCCCTTGCTCCACCAGCCTAGCAGCCAGCCCAGAAGAGGACAGTCTGTCCCTCGCATTTTTATTGTTGTTCTTTGTTGTTTGTAAAATAAATTCCGTTCGTTGCTTTTGAATCTATTGCAATGTCTCGTCATTTATAACGCCCACTTGTGTCCAAACCAGGACACATAATGTCTGTAGAATGTAAATAATGTCTCACGATCAGCTGTGGCTCTAAGATATTGGTAGAAGTGACCTCTGCATAACATGTGACCACTATTCCTTTTTTCTATTGGCTATGTTAACCTAAACAATCCATGAAGTATATAAGAAGGATGAATTTGCAGTAAACACAGACTCCATTTTGGGAGTTCATTTGCTCACTGTATAGCTTGTACATAGTCTTTCTTTCCTGGATACCCTGTAGCACCATACGACTCTAAGGCCCTATCCATTTGGTAGTGGCTGTGATTTCAGAGGGTCCTATCCAATACTGCCAAATTAATAGCCCTGTTGTAAAGGGCAGAACAACAAACACTGCTACACAGCACTAGTTTCTCTCTTCAAGGAAAGGTATTTGCAACTACAGCCACAGCTTCAAAAATCTACCACTATCTAGAAAGCCCAAGGTTGTAAAAGCTTAGTTCTGGACTTTTGATTCAGCTCAGTGAATCAAGTAATTTTTAACTACATTTAAAACACCCTTCAGATTCTGAGATCTTATTTATTGTAGCTTTCATAAAAAGAACAAACAAAGACAATTCATTACCATATATTTAAGATATTTTAAAATGTAGATTCTTTTGAAAATATGCATAAGGAAATTATGATACTCAGTGTCTTGCAGTCTTGAGAAGGTAAAATGTATCCTTAGGTAGGCAGGTTCATGGCATTCTTTAGTAGCATCTAGTAGACCTGGTAATCCAGTTGTATTTCTTAACCAGGAAATCTTGGATGCTATATGCTGTTGAAGGTCAGGAGATATATTAGAGGAATGATTGTTTGATATATAATGATGTATGATATTTCCTTTCACTAAAAATCTGATATGGGTCATTTTTGGAAAAAAGTATACTGGACTAGGTAAGTGTTTTGTCTATTGTTGTACAAAAGATGTCATACACACGTACAATTTTTTATATATATACATATACATGAATAAAATAAATTAACTTTTGAAATTTAACTATTGAGACTAGTTTTCAGTAAAATTCTTCAAGTTCCTTAATATCTGAACATAGTTCCTTAATATCTGAATTTTAAAAGCATAACATGCAGAAACACAATATAAACACCAAACAACCTTTTCCATGCACTATCAAAATCTAACTGCAACAGTGAACTATTCACAGGGTGAAAAAAGAAAAAAAATCAAGCATCACAGAATTATTTGATCTCTGTGAAACTGGAAATAAAAAGTAGAAAGTGAAATGCTGAATTAAAAAAAAAAAAAAAGTTTTTCTGGAAAAGCCAAACAATTTTCAAAATCATATCAGGCAGCAACAGTCCTGCTTCTCATGAGAAACAAGGATTCTGATAATTCTGATTACAAATGCTGGACTGAACTTTTCCTCACAGTAGATTACAGCTGAGTCACTGATACTACTAACTCATTTGCTACCCAGAGCATTTCTTAAAACCATAGTAGAAGTAAAGATGAATTTTTGGGAAAAAAATTGTTTTCTTCTTAAGGACTAGTCAAATAAAAAGACTGAAGAAAATAGATGTGTGTGGAAATATTTAATATAAGCTAATGCAAAGTAGCACAAAAAAACCTAACCAAACAAAGGCTTTCTTTCACCAGACATTAAATTAACACCATCCTGATCAAGGACGCATATAGATGTTTCATTACTCTGTGGTTACTTTGGCTTAGTGATGTATAATACATGGCCCTGGAAATTATAATTTTGAAATATACCAAAGTCTAGTGTGTTAGCGCTTCAGCAAACTGACCCATGAGCTGAACTCAGCTTTCTAGAATTAACTAAAAAATGCAGCAACTGTATTTTACAAATAAAAGGTCTTTCAATGTAAGGTATGTAGTGTACAAAATCTTAGAGAAATTAGTTAAGTTGCTTCATATAATGACAGAGAGCAGAGTCTGCAGTCCTTAATCATGTGGGACATATTCTGAAATCAATAAAATTAGGCAAGATGTATTGTACTTGTCATTAATATCAGGTGATAGTGATAAAGAATCCTACATTAATTTGCCATGTGTCCATGCAAGAATCTGACTTCTCTCAACAGTCTGAATGTTTTCATACATAACTAAGAACACACAGATGCTTGCAAAGAACCAAATTGAAAATGAAAAATTTAACCATAATTTCATTGACGTCAACTGTAAAATTCCTTTAGCTTCAGTTGCACTTAGAATCTTCCCCTGGATCTGCAGCTTCCCTGAAGCAGTAAGTTTTTATTTTATAAATGAAAATAAACATTTCTTTGAAACTTAGCATATAAGAGAGAATTCTTTCCCTTAAGAAATTGAAAATATAGATCCTACTAAACAAAAGAATTTTGCACAAGGTTAAGTATCTAACACAGCATGAAAGGAACTCTTCTAAGGAAAATATTATGCATCGAGACTGTCCTAAAGATGGAGAAATGGACCTAGTCAATTCCAAGAAACTAGAGAAACACTGAACTACTAGAAATAAAATCAAGCCAACATTCAATTGCTTAATTCTTGATGTATACACAGTAGCTATTTCTGACCCAAATTTCACCTGTTGTTAACCAATAATACCATAAGGTCTTCAAAGATTCTAACATACTTCCTAAATTTTTATTCAATGAGAAATTGTAGTTTAAGCTCTGGTTAATAGAAGTAAAATTACAAGAACAAGGGGAACTAAGGTTTTTGGCGGTTATTATTATTATTGAAAGCTATTTTTACCTTCAGTAATATTTTTCTTTGTATTCAAATGATTTATCTTTTTTTAATTCCTTTTGCTTTCCAAATGGAAAGATTCCTCATTTAATAATTTATAAAGAAGTAAATAAATTTACACATACATGTTTTTGCAATAAAATATCAGGGAACACTGGATATAAAAGTTAGTTGGAAATGGTGATAAGGAAAGCAATGAAATAATAAGGTCATTAGACCTTTCACTGTTTTATTTTTCTGAAATGACTTGAAAATGCAGGTGGGATTTCTTTACTATCAGGTGAGACTGCTGAATATAGCGAAGAGATGTTCTCTTCTGGCTAATAATTCTGAGGTGTGACCATGCTGTTAAAGTTTAAATCTAGAAAATCAATTTCAGGTGACAGATTCTAATCTCCCTGTTAATTGAGAGGCCAGGCCACCTCCTGCTCTGAATCAGAGCTATTGCAGAACCTTTGATTAAGGCTTTGCTTTTGAATCTTTGTATATTTACTGAGAAACAGCCCACAACAGGATTAAGTGCCTGTATTGACAGTTCTCTTTTTAAAGGGAGGGAACAACTGAGTGACAAGGTGGGTTGTGTACATGCTTTCTTTTGAAGAAGATTATAAACAGCACCAAGAAAAGGACAAGTCACAGATCTCAGGTACTTTCTTACTCAGGGTTCCCTGTGGAAGTTTCCAGTTTAAATCTGTTGGGTGTATACGGACATTGAATTTCTATCTTCCCCATGCTGATGAGTGCTTCATTTTCTGGACAACATAAAAAATAGGTAAGTTAATAAATTTTTGGGGCTCCACATAAATAAAGAAATCAGTTATTTGCAATTTGCACTTTCCTACTCATAAACTTTTTAGTGTTTCATTTTCTGAACAAAAACACCACAACCTTATGCTTTTAGTATACTTTTCTTTTTTTTTT
>VYZS01013259.1:1818-14105 GCA_013400695.1 Neodrepanis coruscans | reverse complement strand
TTGCATATACACACCTTCACATGCAAGGAATTTGTGTGCACATGCTACTAATTCAAGTTTATACAAAAGCAACAATATAATGGTGTTGCCTCTCGCTTTCAGAGTCAGGCCCACAAAACTCTATTGCTTGACAGAACATGCACTTTGTTATGATCTGATTAGGGAGAGATGCAAATTAAGGTGCAAACAAGACTATATGCCAAAGTCGTTAATATGGATTTTATTGAGCAGTAAACGTGAGGTAAAGACAAAGAAAGAAATAGGAAACAGGGAAAGAGGGAGAGAGGGAAAGAGAGAGAAAGAGAGAGATCAAACAGAAGGTATTCACCACCCATGGATCCAGCATATCTTGTTGGTCCTTCTTCAGTCCTTCTCAGTGCTTATCAGTGGTGGGCATCCCTGAGTCATTCTTCTGAGGGTTCCACCTTTACAGGCCAAGTTCCAGGTATCCACAGGGTGGTCACAGATGCTGTTCCCATAATTTGGGATGTGTATGAGCAGTTGCTTTCTTTCCAACAGTTTGTCACAGTGGCAATTTCTATCTGAATAAATTCAGTAGGAAGTGCTAACCAGAGCTCACCTTGATCAGGTCTAGAATTAGCACCTGCCTCTTTTAATTTCTCCCTTCTCCCTCATCTGAAGTAACANAAAAGAAATATATCTTTAATAACATAACATTGACAGGACAAGAGGAAATGGCCTCAAGTTGCACCAGGGGAGATTTAAGTAAAGTATTAGGAAAAAAATTCTTTGCTGAAAGGCTGGTCAGGCATTGACATAGGCTGCCCAGAAAAGTGGTCATGATCCCTGGAAGTGTTCAAAAAAATGTGTAGATATGTCACTTGGGGGCATATTTTACTGGTAACACAGTAGTGCCAGGTTAACAGTTGGACGTGATGATCTTAGCAGTCTTCTCCAAATGTATTCTATGATATGTTTTACCACTTTGAAGATAAAAACAATTAATAAACTAATAAACACCCTATACAAGCTTTCCTCTTTTCCAAAGCCAGATATTCAAAAATATCTGGCATGCCCTGATATATGTCCACCCTGAAGTGCTGATTTCAGGCCATGTGAGAGAAAATAGAGGGAATCTTAGAACTCAGGAACTCTTCATGAAAAATGGTATGTCATCTGAGTAAGAAGCATCTGCTATGATATCTTCAGTTAAAACATTTAAGAATGATTATAGTTGAATGGAGAGGAGCTGTACAGGCCTGAAAGAGCTTTGAAAAGACCAAGGTGTACAGACCAGAAGAAAACTTTCCTCCAAAAAGAAGAATAATATAGTTCTACTGTGAAGATTGAACTGGAAGAACCATACTTACATAGGCATTGAAGTTCTACTTTGAGTTCAGAGTTCCCACTACCACCCTAAAGTAGGGCACTCAAGCACCAAACCAATTTTTTAATGAAGAGAGTGGTATATAAAATCTCTCTTGTGTATTTTACAGTCTTAGTACATTAAGTCTCCAGAGTCAGTTTTATGGTAATTGTGGAGAAAACTGACCAATAGAATCCCAGGAGGGCACTGAGTCCTTCATTTAATACCAAATCAGCTTTAACAATACAAAACTTAAATATAAGAAGCACTCTTAATACACAAATCATATGTGCCGTAGATGAGCACATACATACACACATAGAGCTCATTTTTTATCAAATGGAAACACTTCTTCTGCATGCTTTTGGGTATGTGATGTAGGGATATTTATCCCCTTCTGCAGCTGCTTCTAAGTGCTGCTTCACCCTCTCTTTGCATATACACACCCTCACATGCAAGGAATTTGTGTGCACATGCTACTAATTCAAGTTTATACAAAAGCAACAATATAATGGTGTTGCCTCTCGCTTTCAGAGTCAGGACCACAAAACTCTATTGCTTGNTCAGAGTCAGGCCCACAAAACTCTATTGCTTGACAGAACATGCACTTTGTTATGATCTGATTAGGGAGAGATGCAAATTAAGGTGCAAACAAGACTATATGCCAAAGTCGTTAATATGGATTTTATTGAGCAGTAAACGTGAGGTAAAGACAAAGAAAGAAATAGGAAACAGGGAAAGAGGGAGAGAGGGAAAGAGAGAGAAAGAGAGAGATCAAACAGAAGGTATTCACCACCCATGGATCCAGCACATCTTGTTGGTCCTTCTTCAGTCCTTCTCAGTGCTTATCAGTGGTGGGCATCCCTGAGTCATTCTTCTGAGGGTTCCACCTTTACAGGCCAAGTTCCAGGTATCCACAGGGTGGTCACAGATGCTGTTCCCATAATTTGGGATGTGTATGAGCAGTTGCTTTCTTTCCAACAGTTTGTCACAGTGGCAATTTCTATCTGAATAAATTCAGTAGGAAGTGCTAACCAGAGCTCACCTTGATCAGGTCTAGAATTAGCACCTGCCTCTTTTAATTTCTCCCTTCTCCCTCATCTGAAGTAACAAACAGGCCAACAAAACAAACCATTTCAACTTTTTTTGCTCATCTAAAATTCCTGCTGTGTAGTTTATCTTATGTCAAGTTCTTTTTGTGGCCTTGGTAACTGTGCTCTGTAAGTCCTCACCAAGACAAGCTTTGCATGTGATTGATTATGTGTCTCCCTTTAAAACAACACCACACATTCTGCAGTGATCAAGTCACTTTGTAAAAATTCATCCACATTGAACTATATTCTGCATATAGCTAACACTTATTCTGTACTATGCGACTGAAAAATGAAAGCATACATTCTGATGAGACAGGGAGAACAGTAGTGAGAGGTGAAATAAGCAAAAGTTCTGAAAACATAAAAACCTAAATTGGCCCAGATGCTTAACTGCTTTGATCATCCCTGGGCATACAGCTTGTGCCTAATTAAGCAGTATTAGTATAGCCTTTGGATGTACACAACATACTCAGTCACCCCTCATGCATCACTGAATATATTTGGGCAACGCTAAAGGATATCAAATGAGTGCCACAGATATGTGTCGTTCAAGGTATAAATGTCACAATTATTTCAACTAGGAGAAGTGCCCAAAATAAAACCCTGTTAAAGGCTGGCAACATTAAGCACATTCTCATTTTGAATATAAATATATTTAAAAATAAAACTGCTTATTTGCTTTTCAGAGTTGCAGTTGTTGTCTGTTTTTATCCACAATTTACTGTTATTTTTTACTTAATTTATTTTAATTCTGGTAAATTAGCTTTATTTTCTAAGCCTTCTTAGCAAGTCAACTTGACAGATGGAAAACTATCAGTATTAGGCCTCATACTCTTCATTGTTCAGGGATTTTCATGTGTTTTCCAAACAAGAATTGATGGCATAATTGTCCTGCTTGTACAAGATGATGCTTGACCCAGAAGGGAGCAGCAGCCATTTGACATCACTAAAAAAAACTGTTGAGGGAAAAATATCGTCTCTTCTATTGCTGTTGAGCAGGATACAAGTTTTGTCACAGACATAGAAATCTTAATCTGATTAGTTCAAAGTGTCACGGAAAACAAATTCTGCTTCCTCAGCATTCTTCATTACATCCAGGATTACCCTGCTTCAAGCAGGTACAACAGCTTAGATGAAGCACAAGTTAATTATTTTAAATGAAATGTACAGATATCATCCTCCTAATCCATGAGATACCTGTACAAGCATTGTACTTCACCATGACACATGGAAAGATGATGAGAGACAATGGGTACAAACTGAAACCAGAAGGTTCAGACTGGAAATAAGGAGGCTCTTTTTCCCAATGACACTAGAAATTTGAGATTGGATGGACTAGAGAATTCTTGAGACTTCCAATCACGATCCTGCATATGCAGAAGAAATAGGAATGTGACTTATAGGACTTGCTTTGTGCATTTGAGTGAATCAATGAAGTAACAGTTACTGCTACTCCATCTGAAACCAAAGTGACTACTTACATTTTTATTAAAGGTTCTGATAAAAAGCTGATATTCTAGCATACGTGGATTGATTAAAGTTTTATAAAAAACTTTAGTCTTTATGAAAATAAACATGCATCACACAGAGTAAAACATAAGTATCCCTTGAGCAAAACTGAATTGCTACTATTTCTTCAAGTGAAAGTATTTAAGATAATTTGAAGAAATACAACATCAGGGAAAACTGACCTTGACATATCCTTGGCTCTAAATGAAACAAAAAAACCTAGAGTCAAGGGTCATTTTAGGTACTATGTATTGTTTGAGTCTAAAACAAAGATATCTTTGAGGTGGGGTTTTTGTGGTTTGATTTGGTTTTCTCCCTAACGTAGAAATTCTTCTGTCTTTCCCACACCTGTTTCAATGATCTGAGTAAATATTGAGGAAAACTAGTTATGGAGAACCTGCCAATGTGAAACAAATGCATAATGAATTCAGAAGAGGTAAAATATCATTATTTCCTTGCCCCCTTGATTATTATTAAAAAAACATACCGTTACTTGTAAAAAACCATGCACAACATAAGCAGGAATGTGATTTTAAAGCTGACAAATTACCTAAATGCTTTGATAACAATAGTACTTATTTTTCAAGTGTTCTAAATAAGACACAAATGATTTTCTCAAAAGCAACTGCTGACTCAGATTCCCAGAAGTATTTCATTTGGCACAAGTTTCTATCTTCAATCCTCTGTGACATCTAGAGCTCGGTTTGGCTAAGAGACTAAATGCTCACCCTTAGCACATAGATTTTCAGCTTGTGTTAGAAGACAAGCGATCTAGTAGTTTATGCTGCAGTCCTCAGTGCTGGACTGGGGTATATGGGGCCCCAGCATCAGTACTGGGGCCAGAGCCCTTTACCTCACACACATTGCTCACTGCTCATTGGTCTGAATTGTGAGAAAACCCAGGCTCTGACCACAGCCTGAGATGTCAGAAGCTACAGCACAGGGCATACAACAGGTAATAGGATTTCAGCTGGGAGGAATTGCAGGACAATGAGGTGTGGAAATGTGACTACGTCTTCAAATCTTGGGTCAAAGTCTCTTTTCTTGGCCTAGATGGTGCTGGGGTTTTTTTGTTGCATAGTGATATACTTCCAAAGAGTAAGCTGTGCTCCAGGGCATTCGTCAACTAAGGTCAAATATAAGTGGAGATATCACAAGGAGAAGTAGGCCTTCAGACTGAGCCTGACACATATAGATCAAATTTTAGCATCCTGGTATTTTTTGATGGCACTCTGCTAAATCACTAGAACTGAACCATAGAGAGTATCACCAGAAGATTGCAAGGTAGAGTAGAACATTGACTCCAAAGTAGGCAAAAGACTCAAAATAAAGAAGGGAGAGAAAGAATAACAGTAGTATTGGCACAAAATAATTTTCAAAAGATTAATTTTTAAGCTGTTAAAAAAAAACAAACAAACAACTAAAAGCAGACATTTTGCCGCTATACAAGATTTTGTATCTTCACATGAAGAACAGTTCATGAGTAAAAAAACAAGTCCTGATAACCACTGCCTATTTAAATCTTCAAAGGGAGGGATTAAAGACCTCTTTGTATTTTGCTTCATGCTCCTGCAATTGATTTCAGACACTGCCAACACAAATGAAGTTGATGAATTTATTGTCTCAAATCCATACTAGTGATCAAAATTTTTCTATTCCTGACAAAGATTTCTCAAGAAACAAGACTGAAGCACATATGTATTCCAGCTCCAGGAGAGGAAGACAGTCAGAGAAGGCAAAGCTCTCAGCAGAGTATTCTAAGGAAAGAGATGGGGGAAAGCACACACTTCTAATTACAAATGCAGAAACAAGTAAATGAAATCCTAGAAGTTTTATTAACCAGTGTTATTCTAAAGCATTTTCTTTTGCAGATTGAACATATCACAGTTACAAACTGGTAGCTAATAAGAATCAAAGTCTTGACATGCAGTTTCTGTTTTGGAATCACAATACACAGGGCCTCATGAGGTTCCCCCTAAAACTACAGCAGTAGAGGGTGGAGGATTGTTATTCAGAGCAACCTATTCCCAGTTTTGCCATCTGGTATCTCGTGTTTAATATTTGCATAAACTTAGAGAAAAAAAAGTAATTATACATCCAGTAAGAAAGTCATGCATAAACATTTTTCATAACATTTTTTTCCAGTTTCTTCTCAGAACTCAGAAACAGAAGAAAGAAGCCTGAAGCCAGGAATATGTGAATTAAGGTGCACAGATATTAATCAAGAGTCTCAAGAAGAAGAAAGAAAGGAAAGGATTTGGTTTCCTGCACTGGAAGATAATATCCTGGTGCTAATTCACAGGAAATTACAGGAAATAAACAGGAAAGAGAAATTCAGATAATTTGGGACTGAAGTAGAAAAGACTTGCCCCAAACCTGAATGGCTTCAGTAAACACCTTCCAAAACAGAAGTCAGGAGACTGCAGTTCCAAAGCTCCCAAAGGAGCACAAATCCCTAATTTTATTTTTTTTTTTTTTTGGCCTATTAGTCAGGTTTGAAAGATGACTTAGATGCTGAAATTGCTAGAGAGAATCTTTATTGTTGAATAAATTTTATTAATTTATTTTATGAACATTTTAATATGTTTGGTTAATTTTTCTACACCTATTGTTCTAAATCTATTTTATTTTAGATGTTGTTACATGTAACATGACTGAATACACAAGACATTCCTGGCCATTCAGTAGGTAAGACATCCTGCATCACCTTCTTCTTTTTCCCGAGTACTGAGTTGCAACAAGTTTTCGTGTCTCCCAGCTGCACAACTAGGCTCTGTGCAGGTTCAACCATTCCAAGGGATGAAGGACCAGGAGCGAAAGCTGCGTGACAGGGAAGATGGGGATTTCCAGATTGAATTTTGCCACAGTTCAGTGTAAAAATGATATCTCAGGGAAAATCTGAGGGAAGAAGTGGCTCTTCTCTAGCCATTAAAAGCATCTAACATAAAAATACTCAATGAATAAGAGTTTAACAAACAAAAATACTGCAGATCTGCTGGCCTTTCCTACAGACAGCTGTGGGAATGGGGCAGGAACTACACTGCAACTGACATGGAGCAGCACTGATGTTTCCAGTTTAGCCAGCCAAACTTCCTCAATTTCCTAAACATCCAGGTATTACCAGGACAATAAAATGTTTGCCTGTTCTTGTAATCTTTACACATCATTAATCCCTTTTTACACAAGAGTCTAAGCTCTGATCTCTTGTCTCAGAATAAAGAGTAATCCTGACAAAGTAAACTATTCTATCAGAGAAGCTGAGATCATAATTGGGAAAATTAATGTGAGGTTTTCATAACTTCCATCAAACTGCCAATAGTGTTGCTAATGACTAGAGCCTCATTCTAGTTGTATATTTCTCTTCCCCCTCCCCTCTTCCTTAGTCTTTACTATGTGCAATCCACTAAACTTCACCCAAATTTCTTAATCAGAAAGCATCTCTTAATTGGACTTCATCCTAAAAAATTATATTCTTCTGTGATGCCTGTGAATACACTTCTAAAACATTTGTGATAAAGTCAAACACTTTACTCACATTGCTGCAGGGTGGATTCAGGGTCTCTATGTTTCACATAAAAGGGCTTACAGATTCTCAGTGTTATCATGGAGCACCTCCTCCCAGTCCACAGCCTAGCATCCTTCACTGGACATCTTCTAGGATATCAGAAGGAGAAAAGGCATTACTTTTAAAGTCTAAAGAAAATAGTCCACCTTTTTGGTCACAGGCTTAATCACAGTGTATTTATACACAGAGTTACAAATGCATACATTTTTTTCATGGTATTTTCCCAGTAAAAGATGTAAATGACTAAACAGGTTTTGAAGAATGGACTTGAATTTGTGTTTATCCAATTAAAAACAATAACAAAAACTATTTTTTACAGCGGGAGGATGGCAGTTTCATTCAGTCTTTTTATCTTAGCAATCCTTTATTTTCTTTGTTTTGACACCCTCACAATCTTGTCCAAACTGATGCATTTGCACACTGTCGTGGGGTGAAAACGAAAGTAAAACCGGTCTTTTTTCCTAGCATGCAAGGGGGCCAAGGGCACGCCCGGAGCCGGCGGTGGGGGGCTGTGGGCGGCACTGTCGCCTGCGCCCGCGTGGTTTTGGTAACCCCTTTCCCCTGCTGTGTCCACGCAGGGCGGCGGCAGGGGAAGCAGCAGCAGCAGCAGCAGCAAAAGCGGCGGCACAGCACAGCGCAGCTCAGCTTGACACGGTGCGCGGCGACCCTGCGGCGGAGGCCCCCTCCCCCCGGCGGCCGCGGCAGCACAGCACGACACAGCACGACTCAGACCGGCAGGTGCGCTGCGGCGGCGAGTGGTACCTACCAGAGGGGGGGAGCATGGCACGTGCAGTCGCCGGGCCGGCTGGCCCGCCGCTTCCCTGTCGCCCGTTCTGCAGCCGTGCGGCGGCAGCGGCAGGGCAGCGGCTCCGTCACCCATGCGCCGGAGCGCGGCGGGGTCAGGCCGAGCTGCTGGCGGCCGCCGCGACGGCCTCTAGAGGCGACGGCCCCTAAGCGGCAGCCACGTGGCACTGGCGGTGGCCACCATTAGCGGAAATGCCCTCCCGGCGCACGTGTCGATTCCGGGTGGCGCAGCGTTTCCTATGAGTGAATGCGCATGCAGGATGGGCCCCCAGGGTGCCGACCAATCACAGGAAAGGCTGGCCCCTAGGGGTCACCTACGCATGCACAGATTGGGACCCCCTATAAAAAGGGGAGAACGAGTGCCATCTGCCTCTTTTCGGCTCTGGAGGTCCTTGGGTTAGCACTGCTCCTCGCCATCGCGCCAAGGCCTACATCCACATGGAGGACGGATCAGCGATTCTGCCGCGGCAGCCTGGTGTGGTACTTCCTGGGAGGGGGGAGCTGTTTCTTTTTCTTCGGGATCACATTTTTCTCGTGATTATTCTTTTTTTCTCGGAGGGGTGGATTTCTCTCTCTCGGGATCGCATTTTTTCTCGTGATTATCCTGGGGGCGGACTTCTTCCTCGGGGGTCTTTTTTTTTTTTTTCCCTTGTGGTTTTTGTTTTCTTTTCCCCGGGGGCAGGTGGACTGGCTATTATCTGCGGCTATTGCCCGGGTTTAAAGACCACATTTCTTCCCTCAGCACTGAAAATCCCTTCCTGGGGGCTAAAGGGAAGGGGAGGGGGGGCTCGCGGTTTCTAACTGTCTTGAGTGTTTTTCTTCAGAAAAGCCGAGCGGAGGCTCGTGCTGCTGGGGGGTCCTCAGATCGATCGCGGGCCTTCTCTAATTATCCCGGCATCTCTTCGGGAGCCTGAGAGAGAGACCAGCACTATTCCAGAGCATTCTCACCCCAACACGGGCCCTGAGAAGCTTACTTTGTCTGTTTTGTTGCACTTTATTGTCAGGTTTTCAGTGTGTGTGTGAAATAAACTGTGATATTTGTGTTTTCTTTCTTTTTGGGTGTGTGTATGACTTCTCTCGGACATCTCTTGTCAGAATCACTAATTTTGTGGTAAAACCACGACACACACACTAATAACACATAATAGATCTGGGTCGCTCATGAAAGACAGGTTATCTAAGACTAAGGTATCTAAGGTCTGGACCTTAACCAGACATGAAATAAAACTGAGGTTTATTGAAATATAATGTATTTCCATGCATTTCCAGATAAGTCTTTCTTAAAACTTGATGGTCACTCAGAAGACCTAATAATCACAATCTAAGCAAAAAAAAGTCAAAAAGATTTTTTTAGTCTTATCATTTTGAATTGAAATTTAAGCCACAGGACTTTCAGGTTTTGGTAAGGTTAGGATATTTGTTGAGGAATGGCATAATTAAAATCTAATTATCTCCAAAAAGGAGGGTGCTATGGACAAAGAAGAGAGAATCTTTGCTGTCAGAGATGACAAAACATAGAAGTATTTTCTTTAGTTATTTTGAATTATTAAAAATCTTACATATTAAAGATAAACATTAATTTGTAGAAAACAGTTTCAGCAGAGGGTGAATAACAGTGCAAATATAGAACTGCAGAGATCTCAATTCTCTTTATCTATTACTCTAGAAGGTATGCACTATAGAATTCTGCAAGTTATGTTTAATAGAAGCCCAAAGCTATTGCTATCAGAGGGGAACTTATTCTTTACCAAACCAGCTTATTATAAGTAAAATTAGTAGAAGAGAGGAAGAAACCTGATAGGCTTTCTTTGAGGGGGAGGGAGGTACAGTCTGGTGCATATTTTGGGGCTTCGCAGGGGTGTGCTGCATGAAGATCAGGACAATTAAATTGCTACAATAAAAGGTGAAGTTTGTTTGACAGATTACAATTCCTTAGGAGTGTTTTCATTCTGTGTTTGTAAGTCTGACATTCACAGTCATCATAATAGCCTCCAGCCAGAAATGTTCACTTCTTAATTTTCTGTGGCCAGGAAGACAGAACTCCTGCATGGGTAAAGGTGATAATGCAGGACATCTTACCCTGTGAAGTAGAAATGTATAGGAGTAATACACTGTCTAAAAAGAAGCTATAAATCTCATAAATTAATGAAGGAGTAGCAGAGGGGAAATCTAGAAAAAATAGAATAATGTACCGGGTTTTCAGTTCATTCAATTTCAGGCCTCAAAGACCTTTATCACCACGTCAGCAATGGAAAATTATTATGCTGGATATCTGCTAGCATTTCAGATTAAACTAAAGAATTATCACAAATACCTTATTATTGATTCCCCAAAAATCTTTTGTATAATTCTAAAAGAGAATCTAAAAATAAACAAATATATTTCAAAAATTTACCAATAGCTTTGTGACTCATGTTGAAATTCAGCAGAATTGGACTTCTTTAGACACTTTTTTAAAATAATTTTTAATAATATTTATTAAAATTTTGCAAGCAACTGCACTTAAACAAGCATGTTACTACGCTAATTTTCTTAGTAAAGTAACTACCTCAGCCAAAGATAGCCTACAGTTCCAAGGTAAGGTCACAAGGAAGATTATATTCATAAGTTCATAAGTAAATTTAGAATATAATCAAATTAAATTTTGAGTTTCAAGCTACAGGGCAAGTAATCCTGCATGTTCCTTTGCCTTTGCAGTGTACATTTTCCCATCTACTCTGCCTCAGGGACCACCCTTGTACCTTTGGTTTAATCAAGCAAATATAAGTGTTAAAAAATAACAAAAACAAACACGACCATCCCCACCCCCCAACAAACAACAACAAAATTTAAAAAGAACAAAACAAACAAACAAACAAAATCCCTGGCACAAATCGAAATCCTCTTATAGTGTAAAGTTTGTTCCAAACAAGTTAGTACTTGATTAGTACCAAGAAATTTCATCATTTGAAAAGAAAAAAATCAATTAAACCACTATAGATTAAGGAATATTTAAAGAATGCAAAATCTGAAATAGAGCTAGGATACATTCTTAGAAAATACACTTCACCTTCTTTAATGATCCACAGTCAGTAGTTGTAGTTTCTTATAAAAAATCAATCCTTTAATGACTGTATTTTCTCTGCAGCTTTTGAACATCTTTGTTAATACATTTTCAGCATTTCCCAGCATCATCTGGACTTCTGACTTATGATGAATTAAGGGAAGTAACAGTAACAAATTCATGACTTCTCAGGGTGACATCTGTTCTGATAGTATAAGCTGCCTTTTATATTTTATCAAAGCAGAGTCTATACATAAACAATTAAAGTTCTCCCAGGTTTAGATTATATTGAACTCAAATTTCACAAGGGTATACATTAGCGCTAGGGTGACATATGGAATACCATAAGCCACTGGGAATTTTCAGAGAGAAAAACTCTAAAAAAGTATCTTTTGTATAATAGAAAAGATGGATGACATTCTCATCATAAGCAGAGTCAAGCTGAACAGCTGTCCACCCCAGAGAACTGACTTCAAGAGACAGAGACATCAGGAAACGTCTTAAAGAAAGTGTGTTTCATGAGTCCAAAAAATGGTGTATGCCAGCTACAGATGGGAAATTCACCAGAAACAAAATCACAGCAAAAGAAAAAACCTCAATACTGCAAAAAAACCCACCTAAGCTATGACTATATTTATTTATCATTAATTCATATAATTCTTTTCTCTCAAGTGTTCCAGGTAACTTGTAAGCCTTTCATTACTTCCTGAGAAGGATATAATTAAAATATGAAAATCAAGGGACCTTAAAAAGTATTTTTTATTTGGCAAGACAAAAATTAAACTTTGTATGAAATTCTTTGTATGTCATATAATGACTTGTCTCATAAGCAAACAATATTACAGATTTACCAGTTCACTATATTTTAAGGTCAGAGAGTAAGAATGAACAGAATTACTCCTTTTTTGAGAAATAAAAGTTTTTAAGAATTAGAAATACATATAT
>VYZS01013247.1:0-16769 GCA_013400695.1 Neodrepanis coruscans | reverse complement strand
ATTTGCAGCATTGAACAACAGAATTACGGAAATGCTTCTCAAAAAAATTTAAACCAAATCTTCATTTAAATCACAGCAAGTAGTTTGGCTTACCAGTATATGTGCCATCACCATTTCCAAAACTCTGTCCTGAAGGGATTTCACAGAGTAGTCGAGTGATATGATACAGCTCAGCTCTCTAGGACTAGAAATTCTTCCCTTCTTTGCAGAGAAAAAGAATGTACCAAATCATAAGGCAGTCCTCCTGGGTGCTGGTGTGGAAAGGCAGGAATGCTTCCTTTTGCATTTGGAAAACTCGGTCTTCAACACCTAAGAAAAAAACAGATAACTAAGATTCAAGCCCACACAACTTCTCTCATCCCACACTCTTCCGTGTTTTTCCAGCACTTCTTAAATACCACATTTCAGTGCAGACCTCAGAGGTTCTTTATTAAAAAAACCCCTTACTTCCAATTTTTAGATTTCTTTTTATCTTTCCCAGGCACCGAATGGACTTTTTCCTTCTACTACATTTNTTTGCAAACTCAGATTCAGTCAAGCTACAAATAGTATAGTACTTCTCATGCATTTTTTCCATTAACATCTCCTTATCATTAGGTTCTCATCTCCAAAGACCCTCTAAAATCTCAAATAGAATCTAGTTATACAGCCTTTCTCTCCCATCCCTTGTAAAACATGGAAGTACATATTCTGACTCACCTTCCTTTCCCTAGAAATCAGAATAATGGTCTTTAGAAACAACCAAGAAAAGGCAGGATATGAGTTAGACTGTTTAATAGTTAGATGGGTAATCTACAGAAATCTCAGTCTCCAAAGACATAATTAATTATTGTGTGAATATTTGTTGTGTTTTGGCAGGAGGAAGAGGAAACAGAACTGGCTGTGATCTGTCTGCAGAAGTTGCTCCGAGGCAGGGCTATTCAGAACATGGTATTCTGTGTCTCTTTGTTTATGTCTGTCTTTAGAATGATGGTGGGAATGAGTGAACAAAGGGTGTTTGCAATCTTTCTTCCACAGCACTAATCAGGGGTCATGAGGCTTCTGCAGCATATCCTCCAGTATGTTATCTGGAGTCCTTCAAGACTGAAGTCTTTGCTCTCCTGCCCAAATTTCTTACAGGAACTTCTAGGTTCCTACACATATCTGTGAGTGTCCCCTGTTCTTGCCATTCCCTACACTCAGCTCTTTAATTAGATGCTTCATAGCAGAAGTCTCAAATGGCAAATCCTGGACTACATCTGGACCATGAGCACGTTTTGCCATGATTATGCCAAGATCCCAGGCACAGGAAACCTCCCACATCCCAGCAAGGCATCTTGTATTTCTTGCTATCTTTCCAGTTTCCTGTGATGTTGAGCTGATCCACAGATCAGGAGGAACTGAAGCACAGCACCATGATTTCCAGCAGGTGCAGGACCCATCTTCTACTTTCAGTGGAGCAGAAGGGGGTCTAAGTAAAAATTAATTGAGTAACCATGCCTTGTGGGCTTTATATTAAGCAACTTTTGACCAGTCCTGAAGGTTTTTTCCCATGCCCGCAAAGAGTATAATTGATATTCTGTCATGCAGTAATTATTTAATGTTTGTGAAGTGCTTCCATGTGGGACCCTGACCTGAGCTTTAGCAAATAATGCAATATTGTGAAAGTGGCTTGAGGTAGAATATAGACTTCATGAGTTTTCTCGAGTTCTGTGGTGATCTGGAAGAAGGATGTTTGATGCTGTTGAAGGACTGTCTACTTTCACAGCATGAAATGTCCCATCATTTTAGGAATCTCCTTCCAGCTCCTGCGGGATCAGAAATACATGACTCAGTTGGAGAATGAAATGAGTAGGGTTGAGTGATCTTTTGTTGCTGGTGGAAGACAGGGGGACTGAAAATAAGACACTGTCAGGGAGAGCTGGGCCACATAACCCCATAACAGGGGCAGCAGCTTTTTCAGCAACCTCCCCACCAATTCATTGCTATGAGCTGCTGCTGGACTCTCTCAAAATGAAGGCCAGAGAACAGTAGATGTTGAAAGACTGAGAAGCTTTAACACTGAGACTGATACAGCAAGGTACCCAGAAGGCTAGTGCCCTTTTCCCTCTGCATTGGTGGTGGTGTTGCACATTCCAGTGATTTGAGTTCTGGGTAAGGCCAAAGAGAACAATAATTTAAAAAAACAAAACAACAAAACAAACCAAAAAGTAGCAAGGGATTATCTGTATTCCACAGCAGAAGGTCTCAACTTTCATCTTCCGTGCAGGAGGGTTTAGAAAGTTTTACCTGACAGCCATAGTGTTTGCCTAAATGCAGCCACGAATTTGTTAGAGAGAACTAGGTCTTGGAAACACCTGACCTACAACTTAGAGACAAAGGGTGTGCTCTGCTGGCAAAACATGTTGATCTGTATTCTCCATTTAATATGCTCAGTTGTTTACCTTTGTTTTTAAGATGTTTGAAGGGAAGGAGAAGCGACTGGATCTGATCCAAGAGCTGCGCACCACTCACGCACTCCAGGAGGATGGACAACTTCTCTTGAAGGCAGAGAAGCAAATGATCCTGGCTCTACAGCAACAGCATGACTCACAAATGCACAAGGTTTGCCTTGATAGATGAGAAGGTTGATTCACAACCCTGTCCTGACCGAGCACTCTGCAGTACCACCAACCCTCTGGCATTTAATTTCTTTGTGTTTTCTATTGTCCACAGCACTGAAGGCACCCCAATAACAATAATGGTCTCCTAGCACAGGCCAAGAATTGAATGCCTCAGGGGCTAAAACTGCTCTCTCACTGCTGTGGGGCCTCTGGGGAATCACAGAAATAGACTGAGGCACCCTGACCACAGCTGCTATGCAGGCTGTGGTTGCTTTGTTTGCAGACAGAGCACTTATTTATATTTACAGGGCTTTGATCAAACTGCAGTGTCAGACAAACCTCACTTTTCCCACATTTCAATCCATTTGACTGGTACTGCGACCTGGCATCACAGTACATGCTTGTCACTCACTCTCTCAGATGTTTTACTGACTGTTTGTTACTGCTCTGTCATTTCTCTGATCCTTTTCTAGCTTGGCACCTTCTCAAGCTCCTCTACAGACATAAAACATCACAAATGAAGCCAAAGCTGACTTACTTTGTAAATCCTGCTGGGCTCAAGACTTCTAGAACCTTAGCAGAGGTGTCACATTGTTGTACCTGCCACCGTTAGACAGAGCAGAGAAATTTTTGACTCCATCCACCACCTCCTCCATTCTGCCCTAGTGAGAGCCAGGGGTGCAAATTCCCATCCTGTTTACTTGCAGGGCCACAGCCTTCCAGAGCAAAGTGAATAAAATGGCAGATGCTGGTCTGGAATGGATCATAAAGAAGTTTTGTTCAGAGTTCACTGCATTTCAGATACACAGTAACTCTCACATTCCTGCAAGTTTTTTTTGTAGTTTTCTCCTGTTTTTCCAATGATGAGCTGTGAAACAATTCTGCATTTTCCATATTTATGGTAACAGCATCCACTGTCCTGTTGGCCTGCTGGAGATGAAGCCAGACCACTGCTTCCTGATGGGTGGGAAGCAGCAAAATTTCTCCTCAAATCTCAGTAAAAATTGAGCTAGGTGACAGTGTTTTACCATTTAGCATTTCCATATGCTCCCTTATATACAGGGAACCCAGGTGTGCAATGCAGGAATACTGAATTTTTCTCCTGAGGAATTAAGAGAAAAATAAAAGCCTTAGGCATTAGAAACTTGCAGTGCTCCTTTTCTACCAGAAAGCCAGGTGAGAGTGAAGGAGAGAGCAGTTCAGACACCATAATGACATTCACAGAGGAGAGAGAGCAAATGGTAAAGATGGTGACCTCTAAATTCAGAATTTCCTTTTGGGAGAGCCACTGTCCCCCTCTGCTGGCATTGACCTCCTCTACTCTCATGTTTTGGTTTTTTTGTGCCATGTCTCTGAGAGCACACAGACCAAGGTTCTGGTATTCAAACATTCAGAACTTTAAAACTCCCTGGAATGCAAGTGCAGGAGTTTTCTGTGTGTGTGTGGCTGTTTTAGAAAGTCACTGATGACTCACAGTTCTACAGATTTTAGTGGTCACTGTTTTTTTTCATGTTTTTGATCTTTCCAGTGTAAAAAGAAATGCTTCCTGCAGAAAAGATGGAAACTCCAGATAAAATGGTTAAAGTTGAGGAGTTAAAAATTTCCAACTTGTGTGCAACAAAAGTCTAAGACAAGAGTGTTCCTGAGTTTTTTTCCTCCATTTCCTGGGGCAGTGAAGGAGAAGTTGCAGTTCTAAGTTATCCCTTGCTGTGGGGTGGTGCATTTACTGCATTGCCATCCTCCATCTGAAATGTCTGTGTGCTAAGTGCTATCATTTGTAGATGTGTGCAGCCCTGGCTATCCCACTTTCTTTGAAATACTGCACAAGCAAATGGTACAGCAGTATAAGAAAAGTGATTTATTATTATTTGTTTGGCTATTTCATCTCCATTTAAAGTTTTATGTTTAGGTCTATTCTGTTATTGCCTGTTTATTCCAATGGAAACACAGCATCCCAGCCAGTTCCAGACATTCCCTCCTGCCAAGGACTGTGGCTTCATAGTTCATACTGGATATAATGAATGTACAATAGAGCTTGTCCCTTTCTGAAGTGCAATCACACATACCCAACCCATAAAACAGGATGTGCTTGGAACAAGGACTGAATGGCACACTAATGCTAAGCACCTGGAATCTAGTCTGAGCTCTGTCACAGACTTTGGTTTTCCCTTCCATGAAGTTTTGAGGCCTCATTTGCACTTTTTCAGACTTAATATAATTACTGTCAATTTTAATTTGCTAGCAGTTAGAAACTTGTGCAGTGTTAGGCAATAATGCAATACCTAAAGCTGTAGGGACTCATGCTTGCTTTATTATCTCAGCCAGTTGAATTGCTTTGATTGCACCAGGAATGTCCAGCCAAAGATGTACCATTTCACCAAGGGGCCTTTGAACTGTAGCATATTGTATCCTTAGGAGAGGATAGAAACGTGGTGGCACTCACAATTCTAAAGCTCCTAGTTTCCTAAAGCTCTGCTCAAGCTTCTACTCATAAAGATTGAGTTCTACTTTCCACAGGGTAAAAAGAAGATTAATTTGCAACTTTTGATCCTATTTTTCTGTTCTGGTCTGGCTAAGCTTAGCACAGAAAGATGGAGGGTATGCAGCTGAAGTAATTTCATTGTCACTTGTTTCCCTCCCCTCTCTTGGTCTGGGCAGTGGAGCGTTCCCCAGTAACAAGCAGGTGGCCTCAGCAGCTATTCTGATCATACTCACAGCCACAAAACTGGGTCATAATATCTGGAACATAAAGCACATCTAGTGCTTTATCTCATCCCACTCACCCAAGCACAGGGTCTGCCTATACTGGTGTGACAGTATCAGGACTATTCCTGCTCTGACTTTTTTGCCATCTTTTAGCCTTTTTATGCCAGCAGAACCTATGTACAGGAACATTACACTGTGCAGAAAACAGCCAGTGCCTGTAAAACATGAAGAACACCAAACTCCTAGGCTTGTCCCACGGCTGGTCTGAGTGGATGCTGCAGAGCTGTTCCACATGCCTGTGGTAGTCCTTAGACTTCATACAGCGCTCCTGGGTGGTTTTAACACAATTCTTTTCATTTTTCTTTTAAAAGTTGTCATCAGTGGAAAGGGACTTGGCCATAGTAGAAGGAAGGATGCTGGGAAACATCCTTGATTTTCTGTCCAAAGAGCTGCTGAGGCTGCAAGAAGAACGGAAGATCCACGCTTTAGTCATGCTGGCAGAGAGGCGGAGGCGGATGCGGGAAGCAGAGGAGAGCGGACGGCGTCAGGAGGAAGAGAGGCGGCGTCGGGAGGAAGATGAGATTTTCAGACAGGCAAGAGAGGGAGTCTGCTGGAACTGTGGGCAGTTTGTCAGTGCTGCCTCCTTGTGGGGAGGTCCGGATGGGTGGGAGCTGCTTCAGCTCTGACTTTGATGATGCCTGGCTGTAAAATTGAGATGCAAGGCTTAGTAGAGGATGATGCCTTCCTAAAAGAGTCATGCCCATGGAATGATGGTCTGAATACCCCTACAGACAGTTCTGTTGGATGTGTCATGAATGGATGTACTTTCTAAATTTCTACAACAAACACCTATGGAGAACAGATATCCTTAGATCATCTTTAGAAATAGTGTTTTGTCAGCACTTGGGCTGCCCAGCGGAACTATTAGGTGCTTTCCCAGGAAGGATGCCTTTTAGCAAGGGTTTGGAAAGATTTTGCTCCCTCCCTCCTCCACGAAGTGGACTGCAAATAATGAGGTAAAAAATTGAAGTAATGATAATGGATAACATAACCTTGAAATCCATAAAAAAGTACTGAATTACTGTATTCTGTAACTCTTCTATAGTCCTGCTCCCTGCCTCTTAACAGCATGGAGCATATTTCTCCTGGTTGAAAGGCATGAGTGGGAGTCTATTTGACTAAACCAATAATTTTCAAACTTTGTAGGAGGTGGTTAATATCAGGAGAGTCTGGCATCATGTTTATTTTTCTTTTAATTTTATCTTCTCCTCTTATCTTTTCCGTATTTCTGAGTAGGAAGCAGGTAGAGTCAAAGTGCCATAAGCTTTTGCCCTTCAGACTAGCAGAAGGAAAACACCCATTCCTAAAATCTCAGCTCTGCAACTATTATAAGGAAAGGAATAATTCTATCTTGGTTTTTGACTGGCTTGATGGAACCTTTTCATTCAGGCATTGCTTGAGTGAAAGCTGATTAATTTCCTGAAGTCAATACCGATGATTATTATTTGGCAATTGTTGCTCAGGGGACTGTGAGAAATGAGGAAGCAACTGCCATTGCATTCACAGAACTAACCTGCTGCACCAGATTTGAATCTGCAGATAAATTTTTCTTCTGGTTCTTACCTGCACTTGTTTCTGTTCAATTAGTTCTCAGGAAGCATTATTAGAAAATAAATTTTTACAGAAAGCATCTCTGAAAACAGATCCCAGGCTGGCTTGCCTGCAATTAAGAGTCTTGTGAAAATCTGTTGTTCATGCTTCTCTGGGAATCTTCTTCCACTGTGCTCCTGGGACAGCAATAGAGAGTGGAACAATATCTTGGTGTCTTTTTCCAGGTGGTGAAAGTGCAGCAAAAAACTATTGACACCTACTTGGAAGATATTATCCTGAGTAGCATGGAGAGGACAGCTGAAAAACAAGCCAGGGAAGAGGTTCAGAGAAGGGCAGTAGAAATCAATGACATTGCTTATGAAATGGAGAGTCGGTATGTTGTTACTAAACAGCACTTTAGGGGCTGTTTACAGCAGTTTAGAGCCTGCCTGACCATCTCTATCTGTGGTTATATGTGTCATCCAAGACATGGGAAGGGTAGAGCAATAATGTTCATGGTCACTTCATTAGTGTGATTGTATGGGAACGGCACTGTTACTACCTGGTACACACATACAAATCTCTCAAAGCCTTATTTCCATACAGCATGTGCCAGCTTCCCTTTGCAAATCACTTGTGCAATCTGTGAATCACCCTTTTTAGATTTCTCCACACCAATTCGAGGCTGTGACTGAGTTTTAAGTGAATCTGGGAACTGCCTAAAGCAATACCCATTCATGCTGATCTTTTCATTTATTTACACTACTACAGAAAATCCATTTGAAAGAGATGCTAAAAGATACAGCTGTACAGCAGCCTTTCATTCCAGGGTGGCTGTTCTTTAAGAAACTGCCAATTTCCATGGAGGTCAGTCATATTGATGGCTGCCTGACAAGGGACTTTGAGTAAAGTAAGTTGTTGAGAACACCAGTCTTGTGTTTGGCTGGGGCATCAGCAGTGAATACTTTTTAGGACCTGCCAAACCTCCAGTTCAGTTTCTATGCTTTTTTTTTTGGAATTGAGCCATAAAAATCCCAATGACACAGTGACTCTCCTATGGTACAGCAGCTGTGTATTTTGTATCTAGATGAATACAACCAGAATGTTGGAATCCCTGGGGAGAATGAAGCATAGATAATGCATGCAGCCCCAGGGCCAACTGGGAACCCACCAAACACTGGCTTGGAAAAGAGCATGGGGACCAGCCAAGTGCAGAGTCACAAAAGGGAAGAATTTAGTAAAGTCAGCAAATGGGCCAAAAACTACATTGAGAAAGACACAAATCCTAAAAGCTATCTGTGTATCCAATTCTGTTTGCCATCAGTGAGAACTGAGCTTCTAGATACCTTGGAGAATAAGGAGTCTAGGGTGATCCTCTTCCTGCTTTCCAGTGAAGTATTGAACACATTGGTAGTGCAGCATAAAGGGGAATAGTCATACTGTCACCTATTTGTAGGATAAAGAGAGACCCAGCAGACAATTACTGCCATGACAATACACTGGAAATAGTGAGAATGTTTTCAGGGGAGTCTTGTGTTTGCAGAGGGGATCTGGAGAGAAAATTAAAATACTAATACCACTCTGCATCTGTTCTGTAGTCGAACTCGCCTACAGTCTGAAGAGATTGTAGCAGAGCTGGTTTATGATTTCCTGATTCCAGAAGCTGAGAAAAGCTTTATGAGAGAAAGAGGTAAGGAGTCCAGTAACTTTATTCTCTTTGTGCACTGGTTCACTCTGCTTAATCTAGCTCCCTGGAATGAAGGATGCAGTGCCAAGAGTTGTCTCTGTTCTCTGAAATTCCATTTTTGCATTCAGCAGGTAGAAAGTTAACCTTTGACTCTTTTTTCACCAGTTTCTCATGAGCTTTAATCTTTTTAAATGGCAGCTGAAGTTCAGAACTACTGTAAGATCTGGACTGTGCTTTTTTCCAAGAAAGGTTGGATCAGATGATCCTTATGGCCCCTTCTAATCTGGTATTCTATAATAAATTTGATCTGTCTGCAACAATAAAACTGCATGAAAAGAAGCAGCCCACTGGACCTTCAAAAACAAACTGGGAAAATTCTTTAAGTAGCATGACTGTGATTTGTCTATTATATGCAATTTCTGAAAACTGTAGAAGTCTTTAACAGGCAGATTACTTAAATATGTGCCATATATAGAAGGAAAGCTATACACCCAACTATGCTTCCCCCTCCTCCCCAGTTGGTTGAGAGCTAGAAGCAAAGATAAAGTCTTAGGGTTGGCTGTAATGGCATCATGTTGTAAGCAGATGATCCTGCAGTTGTGAAGATGCTTCTCTTTAACAAAAATGGAATAGCCTCAAAATACAGAGGGGAAGACCCTGGAAACCCATGTATTACATTAAGTATCATGAATAAATGGCTGTTGTTAACTGGGATGTTTCCACTGACCAAAGCAGTCACCCACAGAAAGTGGGTATGACCTAAGAAAAGCGACTGTATCACAATAGAGCCTGAAGTGGCCCTTGCCGCAGTGCACTTCTGACTTGAGAACAAAGGCACTTATTTCATTGTCTCTTTTATTGCTTTGTGCATGAAAACACAAACCCCGAATACGCATTTTGTGGTCTCTGAATTGTGCAGGCTTTCTTCTTCCTAGTTTGTGTATTTGCCACAGCAGCAGTACCTGTTCAGGGGCTGGCAATTCTGAATAAGCTTAAATCAGCTCCCTTCTCTTTAGCACTGCTTCTGCCAGCCTTCCAAAGCAGGTGATGTCATTTTAGTCGGTGAAGCCTGCAGCTGAGGCACTAACACACATAGGTTATCCTGTCTCAGAAAGGAGAACAGAAGGAAGACCTGGAGATGGCCTGGGATTCTGGACACACAGAGGACATACATCAGGAACAAAATATGTACTGGGCTTAAATGCAACAGCAGCTAATAAACAAAGCACCCCAGAAGCACTCATACCCCCCCAAAAAACAGAGGAAAAAAAGATCTTCAAAATCTGTGATAGCTGCAGTGGGTTTGCCTGGAAAGCAGAGCTAGATACGGACAAAAATTAAAGCGGATGCTGATGAAATAGAGCAATAGGTGATAAAGTACAAGAGCTCCTTCAGATGTGATCAAGGGAAATTTGTCACCATATTCTGGTGACAACAGAAATCAAATGCCAGAAAGAGACCTGACTCATACTTTCTTCTGCTATTGCTGCATGGGGTGGAGGGGGCTCCATACACTTCAGAGACAGCTGAATTCTACTGGATGTACACCCTGGTGGACACACCCTGCTGTAAACCTCGTGCACAGCAGTACTTCAGGGAAGCAGAATCACTAATTATTCCATGCAAATCCAAAGGAAATAGTTTCAAAGAATGGCATTAGATCTTTGTGGTGGCTTTTAAAGCTTTCCCTATAGTGAGCCAAATTATTCATTAGGAAGCTGTGTTTTAGCAACCTGGCCCATGCTTGAGCAATCACCTTCCCTGAAGCTATCAGGAAGTGATCTGAGAGCACAGTTGTCTGGGCTATCAAAGGAACAAATCCATTTGTAGAACAAAAATTTGAGGGCCTGCAAGGTAAGTCTTTGCCTAACTTTAGCTTCCCCTTAAACATCTCTGTTTTGCCATTACCTAGTTGTCTGGGTTTTTTTTCCTCCTCTTTTTGTTACATTTTGATGCATAAAAGCAGAGATTATCCAATTCTGCCTCATCCTAATATCCACCTACACCTCACTTCTGAACCCTACCTTACTGGAAGTAGAAGTCCCTGTGCTGATATGAGAACACTTGCTTTGAAAGGGGGACAATCACTCACCAGTTTGAGCCCATTTTCTTTTAGATGGAATTCATTGCTGACGGAGGAAGGGACTGCAGCAATACCAGGGGAGTATTTCCAGTATAGCTGATGCAGCTCATGCAAACATAGTTCAAGCCAAAAAGCCTTGGGTAGGGAAACCTCTCTTGGGAATTGGGAGGCAGCTGGTGAAGGTCAGCTTTTCAAGTGCAAGTGAGGTCCGGTTGCATTCATTGTTGACAAAATGGACCTGGGAGATGGATAAACATAAACAGGGTGGGTTAGTAACATTGAGTGACTGAGACAGGGACAGCATGCAGAACTGTGTGACAGCATGCAGGACACCAGTGCTTCAGATTCACAGGTTCAAGTACAGCTCAGCCTTACGACAGACCAAAGCAAGTCTTGGATGTTTGCAGGAAAGTGAGAGCCACGGCTTGTTCCTGCAACATTCCCCACAGCAGGCAGCATTTCAATCCTCATGACTGAGATAAAGAGAGGAAGAGGGACCAAAGATTAGTGAAGAGCAATGAAGAGAACTGTAAGATGAATGCTTAGGCCTGGGTAATTATTTCCCAAGAGGTGTGTTGGAAATACATACAGAGGACTTTGGATGAAAAGAGTAGAATGCAGTAAGGAGTGACCCTGGAATCACTGAGGGGAGATGATAAGGTGGGTGACTTCATGTGTCAATACTGCCTCCAAGTCTTACTTTGAACTCTGTAACAGTTTCTCAGTGCAGGCTGAATCATAGACCAGGAGAAGGCAGATTTCAGCTGGAGTCTTCCAGAGCCTCCTTCAATTAACAGACACTGAAGGAGAAGTCATTTTAAAGCCAGATAATATGTCCTGGGCAGTTGTGCCTGAAGCTGGAAAGGAATAGTCTTTGTCTGTGCTTCCCACAGTGGGGGCTAGTCTTCAAAGTGAAATGCAAAGTTGGTTGCTGCTATTAGGTGGCAGTAGAACGCTTTCAGCCAAAGTTAGAAGGGTGTGATTTTTTTTTTTCCTGAGAGAGACTTTTCCACAGCTGCAGGATTGCTAAAAGCTATCCCTCCCTTCTCCCTTGTAGAGAACACTTTGCTGTACATTTCCAAGTAAAAGCCTTACCTCTTTTTATGCACAGTGAGGCAGTCCCAAAGAAAACACATCTATGCTGCTCATCAGATCATCCACAGGGGCACAGAGAGTGTTATGGCTGATCCAGCTCTACAGCAGGAGATATTGGCCAGCAAGATAAAGGGAGATCTTCCTGCTGGGACAGCCAGCGTTGCTCCAAGTGAGACAGCTGCTGAACCAAGGGCAGCCACTACAGAGACAGAAGGGGAGACTTCTGATGGATCAGACAAGGATCCTGCAGCCTCCTAGAGACAGAACATGGGTGAGGTGAGTTTCCCTTCCCCTCTGTGATTTGAGCTTGGAGCAAATCTCTCTTTGGTGAAAGAGAGGGAACCACATTATATTTACTTTTTCAGAGCACCCAGGGTGGAAAATTTTCTCTCTCTCTCTCAGGCTGTCCCTCCTGGTGCCTGCCAGCAATGTTGTCGTGGAACTACTCTATACATTTTGATGTGGCAGTTCCCTCCACTTCCTCCCCAGTTTGCTTTGGATTTCATTAGCTAGTTTTCTGATTATTAAAAGAAGCTGGAGTGAGAAAGTGGTGTTAGCACTCCTTGTTTGTTTTCCTGGCACAGACCAATAAAAATCTTCACCTGGGCTTTTGATGGTATTTCTTTGCATCAATAACATTAACTGAAAAAATACTCCATCAATGGGAAATTTTGAGTTGAGACCATACACAGTCAAATATGTCCCACTGATTTCCTTATTGGTGTAAGGGCAGGTGGCTTCCTGCATTAGCATTGCTATTAATAAAGCATTGGAGTTGAATGAAAACTATCAGTTTTCACATCATCTTTTCACATAATTAGTCCTTGCTTAAAGAAAAAGTGCCCTCAGCAGAGTGGTTCCTGCCAAGCAGGCAGTGTCTGGCACTATCAGCTAAGGCTGTGATGACTGAATCAGCCTCAAGGGAGGCTGATATGTTTTCCAGAAACGTTACTCTTCGAACTGACCTCTTCTTGCTTTTTATCATCCCGAAGGAGAACAATTCTGGAAAGAATCTTAGTCAGTCTGGCTTTCCAGCTGCAGGAGGCCACACAGAAAGGATGCCAGCTTTGCTGTGTTTGCAGGCACGGAGGATGTCAGGAAGCAGCAGGCTGCAGACAGGCACAGTGCATCTGGTCACAGAGCTCAGGGCTTGCTCAGCTCTCCAGCACTCACCTGTCAAAATTCCTGAGGTCCGTGGTTTTAACACCTGAAAGGTACATTCACACTGACACCAATGTCAGGTGTTCATTTTGGAGGAGCAGGCACGGCCACAACCACCACACCCAAAATGCTTACTCATTGATGGCTACAGCTTACACAACAAACAACAGTATTAGCCCTCGGTGCTAAGGTGATAACGGGCTCATCTCTCCCCAACTTCCATCATTTCTCGGTGATGGATCCTTGTTCTGGGTCTGTAAAGCTCAGCTAATCCCAACCATAGCACTGCTCCTACAAAACACAGACCAGCAGCTGGTCAAAAATTCAGGCTCATTAGTGCATTCTTGGAGAAATTTTGCATCAGGTTTCTGTTTTGTGGATTGGACCAGGGCAAGGTACAGGAAAAGGAATGACAGAGGAGGAAAAAAGTCTGAATATCCCTGTATTCCACTGGGCTGTAAATAACAGCTGGGAAGAGGAAACTGGGAGCTGCACCTTTGCTGGTCTCCTGGTCACTGAAGCAGGGGCACCAGGGGATTGGTGAGGTCAGGCAGCCTCTGTAGGTACTGTAGCTTCTGGCAGGAGTCAGAAAAGGGTGATAAGTTTTGGTTAGGACTCTCTGAGGATGATCCCATTAGGGACCATGGATTTGGGACAATTCTCATGGCATACATAGCTAGTCAGTGAAAGGGAAGGTTGCAAATACAAAAATATAGAATGAAACACTCCACAGTGTGGGAGGAGAAGCTGTGCAGGGATCGGCTCTGTTGCCTCAGGCCACCTTGGACAAATTTAGCCCAGTTGAAAGAGGGGGGGGGCGGATAACGTGAATCACAAGATCCAATGTAATAGGAGAGACATGGAAAACTTGATGCAGCAGAACAGTAGAACAGGAAGACTGATCCATTGAGGCATTTGCTGTATTTCTGGACGTGGTCTGTTGAGCTAAACATTCTCTATGTAGCTTATTGTACAACTTGATATAGTTTTAAAAAAGATGGGTTTAAAAAGATAATTCCAACAAGTGTGGGAATGGACAGAGGTTGCAGGACTCTGGTCTTCTGTAGGGATAGAGCCCTCTGCATGACAGCAAGGGGGCAGGGGACTTCAGATGCTGTGCACAGGCTGAGCTATAAATGTCTTGGCTTATGTTATGATTTAAGGGACACCATCAGGGTAAAGCCATCTTTTCCACATGACATTGCCTAACATGTAAACTGAAGGCCAGGGCCAGGATTCCGGCAGGAAACTCTGCTGTAGAAACTGCTTCTCAGTTGTCATGTGTGTGTTTTTTTTGTCAAGCTTTGCAGAATGTACTTTGAAAAAGAAAACTAGCACAGTGAGAGGGAATTGGGATCATAAATCAACAGCATAAGAATGCACCATTCTCTCTTCTAGCAGGAGACAGAACAACCCTGGGGAGGAGCCCATACCCGAAACAAACACAGCAGATGCCTCCAGGGCTGCACCAATACAGTGTAAACACAGGGAAAACTCAGCTTGTCCTGCTTTTCTTCCACCAGCTGCCCATGGGGAGGGAGCCTGGCTGTGCTCTTCTGCCAGCTTCTGATTCCTGGCAGGTGGGAAAGAAAGGCTGAATCAAACAGGCCTCTGGGGTCACTGCACTGTGAGAATGGTGAAAAATGGGTCTCTTTGCAGTAAATGAGTGAATGCAAATTGTCTCGGGGCTTTTCTGCTGATATGGCTCTTGTGGTGTGGAAGGAGGAAATCCTATCAGCAAAAAGGACTTTCAGTAGCACAGCTGAAAGTCATCTCACCTTTTTCACTGGACACATACAGTAGCTGCATTTTTGTCAATGTAAAACCACACCAAACCCAAACTCTCCCATCTCTTCTGCCTCCTTTAAAAGCAACACGACCATCACCTGGATGTGATGATGTTAAAAGAGTTCCTACCACTTTCTTAGCACTGCTGTTCTCTCTGCTCCTGGTATTGCAAGCACACAGGATCTGCCTGGTATTTTGTTGGGTTCAATTCAGCCCTCACCTTATTCTTTTTTTGGTGGGAGGAAGGGGAGATTAACCCTCTAAGTGTGGTCCTCACAGGCCCAAGGGCTTTTCACATGGTCCAGTTGCACTATTGCTAACTGCCTCCTCAAAGTTCTCTCTCCCTGCTTCCACAAAAAATCCTGTTCTTGTAGATTTCCCTGAGTTTTTATAGATTGGTGAATCACCAATCAGAAGGAGGTATCCACCAGCCTCCTTTCCACAATGCCCTCCTGAGTCAAGCCTGGGCTTGGAAGGAGAGCTCCCTTTGCCTGCCCTCCACCCCACCAGAGAGACAGGAATTGGTTTGAACATCTGCCAAAACTACCAACTCCCTGAGACATTAGGTGTAAACCTAGACTAGTAAATTCAGTTTTTGTGGGACCACCCTGGACCAAGGCCCCACCTCTCCTCCCAGCCACTGCCAGGAGCAGAACTAGCAAGAAAAGCATCTCAACAAACACCTATTTGCACTGAAGGAAAATCCCAGAGGGCTGATGAGAAGGGTATATGCTGAAATTTGTGGAGGAGTGGCAGCTCTGGCTCTCTGCTCCCATCATATAATTCGTCCCCCCTCGTTCTTCCTTTTCTCCCACGCGCTGCATCAACCCCACGCACCTTTTCCTCCACCTCTTGTGGAGGCCAGGCCACTTCTCTTGGCTTCTTCCAATATGCCACATCCCAATCCTTCATGTAGCACTCAGAAAAGCTGTCCTGTTTTTATTTCCTTCCAGGCTGCTTACCCATACCCACATGTGCTGCCTGGCTCAGCAAACCATTCCCAACAGACCTGAGAGCTGGGACTGCTCCCACAAACACTCACCATTGCAGCTGCCCACTCGTCTGTGGCTGGTTGGACCCTTTGCACAGCCTGGCTGTTTGAGATTTATCACATCCAGTTCCTCCAAAGGGGAGCTTCCATGGTAACCTGCACTCCTTCCTCAGCCTGGAGCTCTTCAGTCAGTGCTGGTCCTTTTCCCTGGGGCAGCAGCTGGAAGCACACGGTGCTCCCTGTGATGCAGATTGTGGCGAGGGAACGGCAGCTGTGCAGCAAGGACATGATGCTATTGCTCTTGGTGACAACGTCAGTGCTGAGCATCACCCTGAATACAGATGCAGCAAGTGAAATATTTCACCAGTGCTCTTACATAGTCCCTGAACTGAGAAAGCACTACACCTTCTCCTAAATACCTCCTTGTCCAGTGTCTTCTCATTCACCCTTTTATATCACGAGCATTTGGAAAGCAGCTGCCCCCACCAGTGTTACAGAGTCTGAAAAGCTGCATTTGCATCTCTTTCCTTAAATTGCTGCAGGATTGATCTTAAGGATCTTTTTTTTTTATAGCCAGCCCTTCCCTTTAAAGCCTCTTGCAAACACCATGTTGGTTCTTCACTTGTTGAAGCCTTTCTCCACCTGCCAATGTAATTCTTTTGCTTCCAGCCAAACGCAACTATTTTTTGTTGCTGTACGGGCCCCAAATCTGTTGTCTCCAGCAGAAACAGCCTCCAATGACCAACCTGTTCCTAGGCCTGGTGCCATGAAACAAAAATCTTAAAAGAGGAATGAGATGTAACTGAGATGGGTAGTTCCTTTTCCCAAGGCTGATAACAAATGACAGCATCCCAAACAACATCAATGATCTCATTGAGTAAAATTGCTCTCAGACAACCTGAGTTTTGCCAGTAAGCACTATCTTCCTCCTGAGCACTCTAGCCTGGCAAAGGAATTGGCCACAGGAATGAGCTGCAAAAGGGAGAAGGAGGAGGAGGAGAATTTGGATGCTGCTATGCCATAAAAAACAATAATAGAATTGTTTAGATTGGGAAGGAACTATAAGGTCACCAAATCCAACCATTA
>VYZS01013244.1:12012-30450 GCA_013400695.1 Neodrepanis coruscans | reverse complement strand
TTTCTATAGTATTGTCATTTTTCTTATTTGTTTTATTGCAAGTGATATTTGGAGAAAAAAAATTAGATCCAAGAGCTTGGTTGAGATCATCAGGCTGAGGACTGCTTCAGTTCACTTCTTGGAAGTGCTTGGTACATAGCTTTTTACACAGAAAAAGAAGTACTGTTTTTAAACTGATGTTCTGCAGTGTGGAGCATAAATTGTATTAACCTCTTAGTTGGTCATCTCCAACTTGAGTATTACTGCTTAATGATGGCTAATACCATGAAATTTGTATTGCCTGGTAATGCAATATGCTCATTGAAGATTAAATTGTACAATTTAATATAAGTGCAAGACTATCTAAGAGAGTCTAATGGACATGAACAAGTGTGTGTTTCTTGGTTTTTTTGACCTAAACATGTTCACATTCATGATAAAGATATTGTCATGCTGGTGGAATCCATTTACTGTTTCTTAAATTAATAACCCTATTAGGATTTTATTTTTGCACCAAGTAAAAACATTTAGAGCAAATATAATGAAATTTTGAAAGAAAATACTTGAAACAAGCATCAACAGAGTAACATGCAGTCACCAAAGAAAGATTAAATGTATAAATGTGTCAAACACATGAGCTATATATTAGACCATATCACAGTATAGGAATACTTTCTTATATGCATTTTTTTCTCTCTTTACCAAATGGCTACTACATTTTTGTACTTATTTCCAATGTAATAATTTAAATGTTAAGTGAGTGTAGAACAAAATGCCAAATAATGCTATTGATTGTACTTTAAAGTCTCTTTTCTGACCTGTTTCATTTCATTATTACTATAGCTGCAAAAATTTTGGACTCAATAGCCAATACATATATCACAGCACAAAGTTGCCGGTTAGTATTCATATATTTGCAAAATAAATTTGCTGTACCTGCTCTTCTATTGAGTTTATACAACATATTAGATTGCTGGGCCTTCTAAGACTACATGAAGTGCAGTCTCATTTTCTAAATAGGATTTAACTATTTTTTGTATTGATTTTTCTTGCTTTTTGTTATCAAGTGAAAACATTATTTTGATTTTAAAAGGCATCTACTAAAGGCAAGAATGTGAAACGCATTTTAAAAGAGATATATTCTTGAATAGGAAATACATCTCCTGAAATATGAAAACCTCAGAAAAAGAGAGTGTTTTGTTGTTTGTTTTTTTTCACAAGAATGATTAAAGCAGTTGTTGGAATATACATAGCTCTTTCAATATTCTGAGAAGTGTTGTTTGATGTTGATAAAGTGATTTCAAAAAGAGTCAGCTAAGGCAGCAAGCTTTGTCTTTTGATTCTGACCACATCTGAGAGCTGATGAATATCTGAAGACAAAGATACTGAAAGAAGAGTATTTCTGCAGGGAATTAAATCACTCTGAATAATTACGTTTAGGGACTGAGTACTTTTTCGTTGAAGTATGTCTACTCTTTGTTGTCAGTGGGAAAAGTCTACGAGGAATTTTTCTGTCTTCAAGACAAGAGGATACATGAGGACATTTATTAACTGCAGGTTTATTTGTCTGTAGACTATCACTTGCCTCTAATTGTGCAATAACATTGATTGCTTTAGATAACCCCAAAAAATATTCTTGGCTGTTCTATTTCAAAGTGTGATGAGATGAAGACATTATTCAACTCAAGACTTGAAGTCATGTTCTATTTAACTAACAAGCATTATTTACCCGGAAATGCTCTTCATGCTAGTGCTAGTTTCAGGATGTGTTGCTTATTCTTTTTATTTGCTATTCTTTTTAGTTGAATAGTCTAAAAGTTCATCAGGTCTGTTCCTTGTTTATGCATTTTCAGCTCCATAACTTTCTACAAGGACAGGTAGGCATCACTTTGAATATAGCAAAAGACAACAGGTGGTGATAGAATGAAAAGGCTAGTTGAAGATTTTAGTCTTGGAAAGGCTGCAATGCTCTTATAATCCTCTAGAAAGTGTCAAAATATTGCCTACTACTACATTCTGCCCTATGTTTGAAGGAGAGGTGTTTCAGGCTAAATTGGCTTACAGGAAAAAAAAAGTAATGAAAAAGCATTTTCTACTATGTTCAAAATGTGATGCCAAAGCTTTCAATGTGTTGGCAGTAGCATATGATGGAAAAGTCCATTCAGAGCTGTGATCACAGACTGGATTCGCTTCTTTGGTCTTTCATTTTGTTTTGTATGTGTGTCCTTCCGTTGACATCAGAATATAATGTGTTATGGGATGGAGAATCAGGCCATCTTCAACTGTCTAACTCTCTACCTTCCACTTTCCAAATCATTTCTTAAATGGGATGCATTGTACTTTAGAATATTATTTTCCTCAGTGGCTCTGGCTATACAAAATGATGCAAGGTAGAGCAACTTTTCTACTTTTTCCATTCTTGAAGACTACTTGCACATTGCCTAGTCAGTCAGTGAAATAAAAGTCTGAAGCCATCAGGGTGGATATGAAGAATGAATTTTAGTCAATCTCATCTTATTTATTATTCCATTGAACTAGTCTGTTGCTGCTGTTCCATAATTACAAACAAAGTAGTTGGGTTAGAAAGTGAGCATGGAGTCATATATGTATCTTTATTTTTTGGTTCATCAAGATGGCTGTAACCAATGACTAGCTCTCTGAGACACACAATGGCATTCATTTCAGTCCTATAATTTAACATGGTCAAGTCTCTCATTTCAACAACCCAATGTGGGACAATCTGAGATTTTTGAGAAAATCAAATCTCTTTCAATGATGAAGTTTTAAGCCATTTCACACTCAAAAGTAGTGATTTTAATACCATTCTCCATTACAGTCATGAAACTGGTGATAATAATAGCCATGTCTTCTTTCTAGACATCACCAGAACTTAACAGTGGGGGAATTCTCATCTCTTAATGTGTTGGCATTGTAGACACCTGAATTAGCAGAAAACAAGCTAGGTTTTAAACCAGATGCACAAAGCAGCACTTTTACTCATGTCTGACTGAGGCAGGTCTAACTAGCTGAAGTACAGCATTGCATCAGCTTCTGAGACCTAAATTTTTAAGGGCACTTAACCAAAAACATAGATATGCTAGTTTGTTCAGAGCTTGCCGTATGTAGTATACCATTGCTTAATGTACCCATGACCTATCTGATTTTAAGAATAAGCAATTATTGATCAAGATGTAAAATATCTTCCATCTGTCTTGTATTGGTATCCTTTAGCAAAATCAGAAATCTACTTTGTAAATCATGTAATATGATGGAAAACTCATTATAATGGACGAGCATTGAAATTCTGAAGAATGTGAAAGTGACTAGACCAGATATAGGAACTTGCATAAAATACTTCAAAAACAGAAAACACAGAAATCCAAGGATCAATACTTGTGTTTCACTAGCCTCTATTTCCTACTCCATGCATCAGCCTGACAGTTTGGTTGTATTCACCCCTTCTTATCATTTTGCAACCTGTCATGTCCCATTTATAGTGTATTGGCAGACTGATTCTCAAAGGAAAGAAGGTTTTGTTTATAGACAATTTTGATTATCAGAGAATGTTGTGCTTAGTAATCAGTTACCCTCCCCACATCTTTTTAATCCAGCAACATTCAATGTGGGGAGAAAAGGTATGTGATTATGCATGTAGGCAGGTACATTTGTATTGAACAAAACCCCATTTAAAGGGGTCCATCTGGAAGATTTCTCTTTGTATGTCATCTTCCAATTTGCACTAAATTTGGAAGTATTCTCAGGCAGAAAGTTGATGATCAGACCCCATGAGCTTAACATAACTAATGACTGCATCTGCTTCCAGCATATCAGCTGAAATGGAGAATACCCATCTATTGATAAACAGCATGTATAAATTTCTGAGAAATATAAAATGCTTATAGTTACTCCACTTGAATCCAAAAATATGTTCTCAGCACCTGACAAAAAGGTCTTTAAATCCACCAAGCCTTTTTTTAAAAGCCTTTTCTGCTCTCTGTGCACCCACATCTTTTCTAAGGTTTTTTACTAAGCAATTAGCTTGCTGGAGAGCTCAAATGAGGTGAAATCTACCTCTGGCGGTAGCTGCTTTGATGCACTTACCTGAACTGTTCTGCTTCTGTGGTTACTTAGCTGTGGGGCTCAGTCTTCTTTTTCTAGAGAGCTGCAATGGGTAGCTGAGTAAATAAACTTATAATAGACATGCAACCTTGATTTTGCTTCCTAATTTCTCAAGTAGGAATTAATTAGAGAGCTAAATACCCTGGGCAAAACAGTTTCCCTGGTAGTCTTTACCTGTAGGAGACAGAANAAAGAAAGAAAAAAGAAAAAAAAAAGAGCACAGCCAAGCTAGGCTAGCCATTTATATTTCTTTTGAAAGCCAGGACTAAAACTCTTTCTTGTTAGTCACTATTCTTAGGTTAATATTGTTACTCGTAGAGAAAATGAAAACTGCATTTTGTAAGTATGAAAGTATACAGTAGTTCCTACTATTACTATTCTTAATTATTCTTTAATTTCTTAAATACAAATACTGATGTTTCAAAACCTTAGCATTTTCTCTCTGCTAAATGAAAGGGCCCTGTATATACTGATACAGTTTTCGTGCATTATCATCATACAAAGATTTTGGTTAGCTGGTACAAAATACTTCATCAAGAGAATGCCTTCACACAAAATCATTGTAATGTCTTTAACACTGCAGATATATTATTGCATTTAAGGAGCTTGCATGTGAATTGCAAAATTTAAAAATAACGTGAAGAAATTAAATTTGATCTTAACATTAGAAGTATACGAGTGAGTCATTTTAGATATGAGACTAATCAAAATAGATTGTTCTAGCCTGGCTTATTTGCTGTCCACTAGAGGACAGCACTGCTTTTGTATCTGAATGCTGTGAAGTGATAAATATGTGCAGCATTTTCTTCGAAAAACAAACGGGAACCTTTTGAGCCAGTTATTTAAACAGATAATGTGTAACACTTAGAAAAGTAACTGAGCAGAAGAGTATCTTTGGTTGTAAAGATTTCTGAGCATGTTTAATGTTTTAATGTATTTCTATAAGGTAATCTACTTTCCTGAAATTAAGTAATTTTTCTGCAAATTAAAATTTGTAGCCTTTTTTCAAAATGAGCTGTAATTCTCAAATACTTATATTAAATGACCAATTCTGTAAGAAAACAAAATATATGAAAAAACAAAATAGATCAAGTATTACAGTTAACAATATTGTAGGTGTAAGGACCAAATATTTTGATTTAAGCTTTTAGCTTGTAAGTTTTGGGGAGGAGCTACAAATAGCTGCATATAAAATACTGAATTTTTTTAACTAGTGGTAAATTTGGAGGATGATAAAATGTCTTGCAGCATCCTTTTGCATATGTGGAGTAGTGCTATGTATTGGAGAGTAAGTTCGGATGACTCACTTGCATTTCTGCATTTTTGTTAGAGGTATAGTGCAACTACTTAGTGGCAACTGAGGACAGACTCAAAATCTATTTAGGCAATAGAAATAAACATGGTAAAAATATAGTCTAGATTTTATGCAATTTATTTTACAATTTTATTATCTTATTACACACAAAAAATCAATAATGGAAATAATTACATTATGCTAATGAATTATGCATTTTAAACAATTTATTCAAAGAGAGTGTTAAAAATAGCATGAAATATACTAGAAAAAAGAAAATGTTAAATTATCCTAATATGATTTTAAGGTAAACATTAATCAGATTTTATTATTAATAGTGTTAAAATCACCAGTTTAAGAAAAAAGTCCTTCTTTTTTGAGTCTATTTGTGCTTAAGTTTTATAATTAGGCTTCCTCTATCTCCAGATATTTTTTTGTGTTCTGACGCTTATTCAGAGAATGAATACAATTAGTAATTTAGACAATTTTTAGATGAAATGTTATAAAGTCAGACCTGTACATAACAGAGCAAGAGGATGATTCAGAGTACTGAAACTATAAATGTAAATGTCTTTGTTGCCCGGTTGACACTCTGAAAGGCACTACATAGTTACTTGTTCTTAGATTCTCAGACTGAAGACTAATTCTCAGCAGTATTTTTTTTCCGCTTTGAATATATTCATTGCATAACTTGATTACACATTCGTCAGCTTTTGACTAATTATTTTTCTACTGCTAGGGCAGGGCATTGCATCTTCTGATTGTCTTCCTTACTAATAGGATTCTGTCTGCTTCAGCAGGCAGTAATTGAAGGCTTCATGTACCAGATTTAAAGAAAGGGTGGAGGGGGGAAAAAAAAGTTTTAGCTTCCATGGGCCATTGTCACTGTTTCTGGTAAGCAGTAGAACAGAAAAAAGAAGAAAAAAATAGCTTGAATAGAAAAGTCAAAGAGGAAGTAAAGCACCAGACAGGAGAAAGTATATGTTTTAATGCAGTTGAATTATATGAAACAAACCCTGCTGTCCTGTAGATATTCTGACAGTTAGTGTTCAGGTGTAAATTTATTTTTCCAAGTGTTGAATTTTAAAGAGCAGATTTTAAGTGAGTCTGCCATGAAATTTTCATAACCTTTCCCCATAAAAATATATCTTTGGTATAGTGTAGCTGTCTTCTGTCTACAAATAAAGAGAAAATAACTGTTAGTCTGTATTTAGACTAGTCATCATTACAAAGTCGGCGGTAAATGCTTTCACATTGTAGTATCTGATACTCTGTGTTTCCCCTTTATATCAACTCTAAATCAAATTTTTCTATGTGATTATCATGAAGAAATTTTGTTTTCATGGGAAGTGACCAAGAGGATGTTCTTGACTTTTAACTCTTGAAAGACTGAATTGCTTTCTAAAAATATACAAGACTTTATTGTTGTTAAGAATTTGTTTCATAATATGTATTTCCTTACCTACTGACGGGTACCATTTTGTAAAAATAATGTAAGAACTCCTCTTTTTTGCATGTCACATATGCTCAAAATGTTTGCATTCTTTTTAAAGAAAAAATAATTGTAAACATTCAGAATATGCAAATGTATTTCACAGTGTTATGTTTCTAATCTGTCTTGATATTTGTAAATGAGAAAAATATAACAGCTGCAAATCTTCCTGACTATTTTAATGATGTAAAATCAGTTTTAGAATTAATCACAGAAAGAAAAACTGCAGCATAGAAGAAACAGCCATCTTGAAACTATTATTAAATATTGTTTCTGTTTTCTGGATTGTATTCTTATTTACTTTCTTTTTTTTTGGTATTTACTTATGCATCCTTTGTTGCAATAGAGCCATGCTCATAATGTATTGTCTTACATTAAGAGTTATCCATAGGATAAATTGTTTCTTTTAGACCTACAACTAATCAATTTACATTCTACTTTTAAATGTAATACAGTGCAGTTTCCAAGGCTTATTCCAATCTATGATTTCTTGTTGGTTTATTATCTTTTGTAGTGGAGTGGGGGGAGTGATTTGTTCTACTCTTCATTTGTTTGTTTGCTTTAATTCAAATTCTAACCTTTAGGGTAGTATCAACTTTCATAAAAAAGGGGAAAATAATTGCTGGCCTTTTGGGGAAAACAAAAGTTTCTTACAAAGAATAAATATATATTATTAGTGATTATTTTTGCTGCTGAGAGATTTTTTTAATGGCTTCCTGGTCCGAGTGTTTAGTTGAGCATGACACACATTTTGGAATACCTGCATGGGTTTATGATAAGAGTAAGCATGTAAATACAAGTCCATGTACTTAGCTGAAAAAAATAGCTATTAACCAAATCTTTCAGTATTTAAAATTTTATTTTTTAAAAATAAATGACAAATCAGTTTTATTTCTGATGGCTTGTAACCAAAAGCCAACTGCTTCATCCTGTTATAACTGTATTCAGTTTTAAGATCACATAAGTGTATTTTTAAATCTCTTTAGAAATTAGATTATCTTCCCTATTTTGAGGAACAGCTTTCAGTTTCCAGTGTTCAAAATCAGCTGTAATTGCACTTGTGTGATTCTTCTATACGTGCTTTTTTAATGGTGAAATAAGTCATGCTGTTGTGTTCCAATTCTTTTTTCACCAAGCGATTCCAAATCCGTGACCATTGATAGAAACTGATTAGCCACTGCTAGTTATGCATATTAACACTTTGTGTAAAATTATCTGAGTATCAGACCCTTTGCATCTTGCAAACCATATACAAACTCACATTTTATTGATTTTATGTGTTTTGTTCAGGGATATGGAAAAGTACTATTGATCCCTTGTGTGATTTCACAAATTCACGTGTGAAAATATCAGCACAAAACTCATCTCTAATGGTTTGGACCACCTTGGCTTTTGCAGAACGCTGACTTTGTATTACTTTCAGCTTTCGATGAAAGAGGGTAAAATCAAGCCTTAGGGCTATGAAGCACAGCAGGAGTGCCAACTACCAACATATTTATGTGCATACTCAAAGATAATCTGCTTCTGTGTTGTCCCAAGACACAACTGTTAAGTAAATAAAGTGACTAATAAGACTATTGTTTCTATAATTATCCCCCTGTTGAAGTCAACAAGAGAAATAGTCATCTTCTACATTGCAGTGTAAATAGATGAAATCATTGATATAACTAGCTAAGTAGGTAATTTTTGTAGGAGTAATGTTGTTTTATAACCTTCTACTAAAGGGAGAGGTCTTTGAATGTATCTGTAATCCAGACAAAAGAAATAGATTGACCTGAGATGGGTGACATTAGAAAAGTGCTCCATGTTTCCTTAATTAGTATAATGTGTTATGAGATTTTGATATGCTTAGTTTAAAAAGAAAAAAAAAGACAGAAATTACTTCTCATTTAAAGAGAACCTGCTTCCTGCTTAAGTGGCTAATATTTTAATTAAGTCTGGAGTGAAGTTTTTTGAGTATCTCCTGATAAAGTCCCTCCTTTATGTTGATGGTAATTAAACAGATCCCCAGGGGCTCTGGTAGGCGCTTTGCAAGCCCCATGCTAATTGTCAGACAGGAGACACTGACCAGTTGGTTTGCTCTTGAATAGCCCACATCGTGCTGTCAGCCCAGCAATTTGATTTTGCTGTATTGTGAGCTGTTGTCAGGGCTAACTGGGTCCTATTGTGGCTGAAGATGTTGCGCAAATTGAGGCAGATGGCTCTGATTCAGACACGTGTCATTCAGAAAGAGGAGAGGAGATTGGCCCTGCAAAGTGGGGTCAGACTGGGTCACAGACCTGCTCAACACTTGTTAGTGTTTTTAAAAGCCCATGTGCAGCAACTTTGTTGTTGGGAAGTAACCAAGGGGGGAAAAAAATGGAAAAAAAAAAAGAAAAAAGAAAAAAAAAAGCAGGGTGTGCTCCTTGTGGAAGATGGAAAGATGGAGGCTGTTGCCATCCTCTTGCTTCATGTCTCTTGGGCCTGGCTGTGCACACAGAATGAATTAACAGGATTGACAGAAGTTCATTGTGCCTAAAATGGCTTTTCAGTCAATAGTGGTGCTTAAAAGGCTAGTTTTGCTTTTAATTCCATGTAATTAGAGGGTTCTTCATGTCTTGGAATTTAGTAATGATGCATTAGTCCTAACTTTTGTCCATCTGATTGGTTAGTAGTTTTTTATTGCTTTCCTTTGTAGGATTTTTAATAATTGTAACATATCTTGAAATATTACCTGAATTTTTATGATTATGTATTCTGGAAATAAATTCATAGATTCGGTGTCTTGCTGTTACTATGATTTCAAAATTATAAGTTTGGGTGTTTGTAATTTTGACTAGTTTTACTTTCAATTAATTTCTGAGGTCACAAGAGGAGGCACTTTTCAGAAAGTACAACAATTTGGCTTTTTGTAAGCATTTGACTACATCTAGCATAATTCTGTTGTCTTTGGGGCACTAAATGGTGGAAATGCAAAGAAAATTATGTAGAGCTGAATTCACTGTGCATGTATATTGTAGATGAACTGAAGAATCAGAATTTACATAAAAACAAAAAGAAAGTGTTTTAAATAGAATTTAGTTTGTACTACTAAATACAGGATTTTACCTAATACTTTTTTATTCTTTTTAAATGCAAAAATATTTACACAATGCTGCACAAATTATGTCTGAAGAATTTATGGAGGTATTTATGGTTTATCTTCTCAAATGCATTAATGAATTTGGAAGTATATTATTATATTTGAGCTGATTTAGCTTTTGCAGAAAAAATATTAGCAGTCTTTGCCTTTAATATCCTCACTGCTTTTTCTGTTTTCTTTTTTATTTTTCTTCACCCCTCCAGGTTTGCAGCTAAGACTGTGCACAGTGGGTCACTGATGCTAGTCACAGTGGAGCTGAAGGAGAGCTCTACAGCGCAGCTCGTCATAAATACTGAGAAAACTGTGATTGGTTCTGTTCTGCTGCGGGAGCTGAAGCCTGTCCTGTCCCAGGGGTAACCTGCTTACATCTGGACTTCAGAATCTGGCACACAACAAAAGTGCCTGGCATCCACTACTGCTGCCTTTCATTTATAATAATAGCCCTTCCATCTGGCAGTGGGGGAAGAATACACTCTTGACATTCTTGTCTTCTGCTTTAGAATGCTAGTGTGTATCTATCATGTATGCAAGTCCTTTTCTTTTTTTCTGCTTGCTAACCAAAGAACATATATTTTTACTGCCAGTTATCTGCGCTTTTAAACGCATTTCCCATTTGTTCTACCCTAGTCCTTTCCTCTCTGTTCCCTTTCCCCACTACCATTATTCCCCATCAGTTCCACCTCCCCATAGTGGACAAATATTAGGTAATAAAATTCAAGGGAAATCATACTGCTTGAAAACTGAGATAAAATGGCAGGTAGGTTTCAGCAACATATCCAACAAGTATGTCAATTCAAAGAGGTTTTTTTGCATAAGTGTAATAATACAGTAAGTACAGCAAGATGTTGTTTGCTTTCTATAAATGCTTGTAAACATGAACTCATCTATTAAGAATGTTGTTCCTACCTACTGTCATTTTCTCAAATATTTTGTTAAGATGCCAATAAAGTAGTAGTACTATGAGCAGAGGCTTCCTCTTCTTGTTTTAGTAGAGAATTGATCACAGAGATTGCCAGTATTGTATATACCTGGTTAACTAAAGGAGATATGAACAAGGTTGGACATTACATATGTATCAGCAAGCAGTTCTTGTGAAAGTAGCCAGTGTTTGTGCTCTTATGTGGTTACATTTTCATTAGTAAACAAAGCCAGCAACTGTCTATTTTCAAATTGGCCTACTCATACTGATTGAATTATTAGAAATTAGTATTAATGAAATACTAATGACTAGACTTTTGGCAAATACTGTCATCTACCTTAATAAATAGGTCAGATCTTTCCTTCAAATTTCATTTTTTAACTGGATTAGAACACGTCGTGGTTCGGAGAATGGAAATCGTTTCTCCCCTCTCGGTCCTGTGTGGAGCCCGCGGGTTGGAGCGGGGTCCGCCACGGTACAGCCCGGCGGGTGCACTCCGGCGGGCAGCACCCGGTGGGCTCTCGCTGGACCGTGGGGGGGGGTCCGGGGAAGGGGGCATGGGCCTCGGGCCCAGTGGTCCGGGCCGCGTCTCTCCTCTCACGAGTGGTGCCTGGTGGCCAGAGGAAGCCCCGGGTCCCAAGCAAAGGCGGTGGTGAGAGCGGCAGTGACAGCTGGGCGGCCCTGTGGAGCAGCAAGGGCTGCGCTGGGGCAGGCTGTGCGGCTGCACTGCCGCCGCCCGTGCCGCTGTCCNGGATCCCCCTATAAAAGGGCCGCGCAGCTGCCATTTTGCCCTCTTCGACTTTGGACTTGGTAGTGGTAACATCACCTCTCGTTTTCACCGGGACATATGCCCACGTGAAGATCGAGTCGGCGATTCTGCTGCGGCGGTCTGGTAGGCATTGCCTGCGGGGGGAGCCATTCTTTTGGTCACATCTTTCTTTTGTGATCAGGCTTTTCTTTCTTTCTTGTTTTTCTTTGTCTTTTGGAGGGGTGGGGTGGACTTTCTTTCTCTTGGAATTGCACTCTTCCTTGTGGATTTCAGGGAGGCGGATTTTCTTTCCTCGGGGAGGAGGGTTGTTTCTTCCCTTTCGTTTTTTCCCGTTGTGGGTTTTTTTTCTTTCCCCCGGGCGCAAGGGTTCGGGCCATTATCGGCGGCTACTGCCCAGGGCCCAAAGACCACGTTTTTTTCATCAGCACTAAACCCCTCCCTGGGCTATTGGGAAGGGGGCGGGAGGGGCGCGCGCGCGGTTTCTAATTTTTCTTGAGTATTTCTCCTTCAGTCAAAGCCGGGCAGAAGCTTGCGCTGCTAAGGGGGTCCTCAGACCGGCCACGTGCTTCTTCTAATTACCCCGGCGTCTCTCCGGGGGGCCCAGAGAGAGACAAGCACTATCTCCAGAGAGTCTTCATCCCAAAACGGGCCCTGGGAAACTTAATTTGTTTGTCTGTTTGCACTTTATTTGTCGGGTTTTGTGTGTGCACGAAATAAACCATGATATTTGTGTGTTTTCTTCATTTTGGGGTGTGTTTGTGGCTTCTCTCGGAATCTCTTGTCCAAAATCGCTAAATTTGTGGTAAAACCACGACAGAACATCTCCCACTTTTGTATAAACCAGGATTTGAGGCAAAGAGAAATTCGTAGCCATATCAACTGAACTAGACCTGAGAAGACAAACAATTTTTGTTTTACCCACTATTCTTGTAGCTGTTTTTGACCTTCCCTTCACATCCTGCTTAGATGGTCAGACTAAGAGGCTGAGCTTTGTCATTCCTTATCAGTTCTCCTCACTTCCAAAATGGCTTTTCCCAGTAACTCGTAACTCTGCTACAGAGAAGGGTAGGTATAACCTTGCTCTGTCACCAGGACGCTTGCATTGTCCTTTGATGCAAAATGATGCTGTTCTGTTTTAGGATGATATGAAATGCTGCTGATTCAGAAATGTTGCCTTACTGCACAATTCTTCTAAATTCTTCAAAAATTTTCTACTAAAATTTTGTAGAACTAAAACAAGGCTCCTATGTGTAGCAGAACTTACTGGCAAATTCTAGAGAGGGATTGGATTTTTAAGGCATTTAAGTTTCAACTCTGTGAGAAATGTAGTTCTAGGTCATGCTAGCACCCAAAATATACTGGTACTTCTCAGAAAAGGAAACCTTACCCTCAGCAGAAATGTACATATTCTTGTACATATTCATAATCAATGTTTACATTATTATTTTAAGTTCTAGTTCCTGTAATAAGTTTTTTTTATTGAATTAGTCTTCAAGTGTGATTTAAAAGTTATTCAAACAGATGAAGAAATGAATGTAGAAATTTCTCAGAGAAAATGCAGATTGATCTAGATGGTATCTCATACTAAGACCCAGTGAGAAGGTGCTGAGGGAAAGCTGGAGAAACATGCTTCCTGAAAAAGAGACTGAACTGCAAAAACTTCAGCCATGTTTGTAAAGGAGAAAACAAACAAGAATTGCATCTCATATCACAGTATAAATCAAAGTGCATTAATCCTATGTAAGTCAGATAAATTGCTGAGTAAATTCTGCCTCCCTAGAGTACTTTACACAGTTAAGCAGTGAAGCCCAGAAACATGTATAGTAAGGATAGTTAGGAAGTTTCTGATGTTAATTTACGTTTTTCAGTACTCTGTGACTTTGTCCTGTGATTCAGTAACTCTTGGTACACGTCTTTGGCTGATCATAGAATGGTTTATATTGGAAGGGGACCTTCAGGATTATCTAGTTCCTACCCCCCTGATGTGGACATGGACACCTTTCACTAGATCAGATTGCTCAAAGCCACATCAAGCCTAACCTTGAACACTGCCAGGGATAGAACACTTGACTACTTCCCTAGGCTACCTGTTCCACAGCCTCAACACCCTCACGCTGAAGAATTTTTTCCTAGTCTCTAATTTAAACCTACTCTATTTCAATTTAAACCCATTCCCACTTGTCCTGTCACTACATGACCTTGTAACTAGCCTTGCCCCATCTTTCTTTTAAGTTTCCTTTAGGTACTGGAAGGCTGCAATTAGGTCACCCCAAAGCCACCTCTTCTTCAGGCTGAACACCACCGATTCTGCCAGCCTCTCCTCATAGGAGAGGTGCTTCAGGTCTCTGATCAGCCTGGTGACCCTGCTCTGGATTTGTTATAGTGGGTCCATGCGCTTTCTCTGCTGAGGACCCCGAAACTGCATGCAGTACTGCAGGTGGGGGATGTCATCAGAGCAGAGGAGCAAAATCACCTCCCTCAACCTGCTGACCATGCTGCTTTTGATGCAGCACAGGATACAACTGGCTTTCTGGGATGGGAGTGCACATTGCTGGGTCATGTCCAGCCTCTCATCCACCAGCACTCCCAAGTCCCTCGGCAGGGCTCTCCATTCGTTCATCCCACAGCCTGGATTGATACCAGGGTTGCTCTGACCCAGGTGCAGCACCTTGCACTTGGCCTTGTTAAACCTCATGAGATTCCCATGGGCTCATTTCTCAAGCTTGTCCAGGTCCCTCTGGGTGGCATCCTGTCCTTCAGGTGTGTCAGCTGCACCACTCAGCTTGGTGTCATCTGCAAATTTCCTGAGGGTGCACTTGGTCCCTCTCTCTATGTCATTGATGAAGATATTAAATAACACTGGTCCAAATAGGGACCCCTGAGGGACATCAGGACTCTGAGCCATTGACCACTACCCTGTGGAACTGATCATCCAACCACTTTCTTATCCTTCTAACAGTCCACTCATNGCCCTCACCGCAGGGAAGAGGGAAAAAAAGAAACAAACTAACAACCCAGAGGCTGGCACCTGCAAACCTCCCAGGGAATAAAAAAAAATAAAATAAAATGTATCTGTGAAAACGAAAGCAGCAGTCCCTTCCAGCAGCAGTGTGTCTGTGAAGAAGTCCTCCCGAAAAGAGATTCTCTCAGGCTGAGGAAGGTGAAACACAGTGGGAACTCAAGAAACTCCGTGGAGGAAGAGACAGCAGGCAGCAGAAAGTCCGGCGGGGAAGGGAAGGTCCTCAAAAAGCCGTGTTGAGAAGAGATGCCTTCAACTTAGAGTTCCCGGGGAAAAGAGAGAGAGAGCGTGCTCTCCCACACCGAGCTATAGTCCAGCCCCCCTTCCCAGCATTCCTTCTGGGTCTCCCGGGCTGATGGGAAAAAACCCAGGCAAGCGTAACCTTGGTAACCTGGCTACTCCTCCCAGCCAAAATGTAGACATAGGAGAATGAGTTATTTTTTTTTCTTTGTCTTCCTCTGTGGTTTTAACCCAAACCATTACACCAGGGTTCTTCTTTCTTCTCTTCTTTCAGAGGGGTGCTATGTTTCCCTTTTCCAGTCATTTGAGAATTCCCCTGACTGCCATGTCATTTCAAATATGGGGAGTGGCTGGGCAACTACATCATCCAATTCCTGCAGGACTCTGGGATGCATTTCATTGGGTCCCATAGACTTGCGCACATGCGTATTCCTCAGGTGGTCATGAATCTGATGGTTCCCTCCTCCATCCCTGGTGAGATGGAATTTGCTCTCCCAGTCCTCATCCTGTCATCTGTGCATTTGAGAAATGTGCGAAGAGCAGTTGCCATTGAAGACTGAGGCAAAAAAGTTTTTCAGTACCTCAGCCTTTTTGTTGTTCATTGTTACCTGTTTACCAGAACTGTTTGTCAGATGGGTTATACCTTCTTTGACCTTACTTTTCTGGTTAACATACCTGTAGAAACCCTTCCTGTTATTCTCTGAACCCCTTGACAGGCAATTCCAGCTTTGCTTTGGCCTTTCTCACCGCCTCCTTACACAATTGTACTTCTTTGCTATACTCTTCCCAGGTTATTCGTCCTAATTTCCACTGCCTATTTATTTAACTCTTGCCCTTAAGTGTGTTAAGCAGGTCCTCATGCTATGCTAGACTCACTATGCTAGACTCTTGCCTTCCTTGCCTAATTTCTTGATGCTGGGATTCACTAGCTCTTGTGCTCTATGGAAGACTTCTTTAAAGATCTGCCAGTTCTGTTATGCTTCTTGTCCCTGAAGACAGTCTTCCAGAGGTTCTCACTGACTGTCTCTGCAACCCAATTGCTACCTTCAATCCAGACATCCCCAGTTAGCTTACTTACACTGGTGACCATCACTTCTAGTATTGTGATATGGCTCTGATATGGCTGTCTATTACTTGGGTCAAGAAGTTATGCTCCGTGCATTCCAGGATTCTCCTGGCTTGCCTATAGTTTGCCGTGCGACTCTCTCAGCAGATATTAGAATGGTTGAATTCCCCAACAGTACAAAGCCTATGAGCACAATCCTTTCTGTAGCTGGGGAAGCAAGACTTCATCAACAAGCCTTCATCACCAGCATTTTCCCTTGGTCAGGTGGCCTGTGGTAGACCCCAACCACAAAGTTCCCTTTGTTTCCTCCGTTTTCGACCACCACAGGCTTTCAACCTGCTCATGGCTGTTCATCAGAGACAGGTCTTCACACTTAATCCCTGTCTTGGTGTGGGGGGCAGCACCTCTGCCTCTCCTTTCTTTCCTGTGTGCTCTGGCCCATAGCTGTTGATAGATGTATTCCAATTATGGGATTAATCCCGGCAGGTTTCATTAATGGCAACAAGGCCATTGCTTTCCAGCAGCCTGGTGGCTTCCAATTGCTCCTGTTTGCTCCTGTTTGCTGCCCATGCTATGCGCCTGTTTGCTGCCCATGCTATGTGCATTGGTGTAAAGGCACCTCATCTGAGCTCTTGGCTGTGTCACCTCCCTATAGAATACCCCTCAGTACCTCTGGAGATATTTTGCTGGTGTCTCTCTGTTGGCTTCTGTTATCTCAGGAGTCACTGACTACATTTGTAAGACTGCAGGCGTGCATCAACGTGTCTGATACCTCTTGGAGTCACCTGCAGGGGGGCCTCACTAGCACCCTGTCCCTCTAACCTTTTCATATCATCCCACAGCTTCCCTGTTATCACCTCCACCCCATCCAGTTTAATCAAGAACTGGATTCGCTATAGAAGAGAAGGGGTGTAAGAGGATTCACCACAAGCATAAACACCCTCAGTGTGGTTAGTTCTTTGATCCTTGACTGGAGGAGCAGTCAAGGAACATCTTTCACTGCACTGATTGATATGACCTATTCCCCAGGAGGAAGCAATGGGCATTTCCACCACCCCAAAGTCCTTTAGTTTAAAGCCCATCTGTCCAAACTGGCTGGCTTGCTTTTGCCCTTTTTGAGACAGGTAGATCCCATTCTTCCATAACAGGCTACAATCATTAAAATACATTCCACTGTCATAAAAGCCAAAGCATTCATGACACCACCAGCCTTGTAGCCAGGCATTGATCTGAACTTTGTGTCTGCTTCTGGCTGTCCCCATTTCTCTAACTGGTACAATCGAAGAGAAGGTGACTTGGGCAGTGGTGTTTTTCACCTGCCTCATCAAGGCTTTATAGTATCCCTTGATCGTGGCCAGTCTTTGGCTTGTGGCGTAATTTGTACCCACATGAAAATGTTGGTAGTAGTCCTTGCTCTTGACAAGCTGGAGTACCCTCTGAGCAGCATCACAGATGGCCCTAGTAGGCAACACACCTGTGACTCTCTTGTTAGGCCAGCATGGTGGTGTGTTTTGAAAATTCATGCTGCCTTCACCAAATACTAATCTTGGGAGAAACTTTATTTAAAGACAGATATTTAAATAGCTAAGTCTGTCTCTGTATGCATCAAGGCTTAACTCTTCAGGAACCTAAACAAAAGCATGTGTACATATCTTACATTAACAGTAGAAGTTGCACTCAGTCATAATTGAACCAGTAGCAGTAGTTAACAATAGTTTCTTGGTTTTGTTATATATCATATTTATCCAATTTCTTCCGTTCTTCATTTGTAAAGGCATATTAAAGGTTGATGACTAGTCTAAATTGCAATCTAAAATTCACTTCAGAGCGATTTGTTTGTACAAGGTAGCAGCAGCTCCTACCTCTTTGAGCAGGCTGTTCAGCTGGGGGCTGTGTGCTGAGAACCACCTGGCTCCAGCAAATATCTAACCCTGGACAGCCTGGAACATACCTGTATGCACAATTCAGAACACAGGAACAAGGCTAAAGCACAGTACTGCAGGACTGGCGAGGTGGGTTTTGTTAAGATGGTTAGGGAATTGTATTAAAATCTAGCGAGAGGTAAGGGTTATTTACTTAGAGCAGAAAGAATTCAAGTGCAACAGAACCTGCAGAAAGTTAGGAAAACAAATAACAAATACCCACTCACATATGTTATCATAAAGAGGAAATTTGGTGTAATTTTCTTAATTCTTTCATGCCAAAGGTAAGTAAGCCTCAAAAAGTCTACAAGATTATTGTGATCTAGTACAAGCTATAAAACTAGTGCTAACAATTTTAAATTGAAGAGTTGTGCAACAACAGATGAGAAAGGTTTTGCATAGTGAGAGACAGACAGTTTACCTTTTCTTTGCTTCCTGGTTGTCTCTACAGACACACACATATTCCCATTTGTGAAGAGTAAGGGATTTCTTCTCCTT
>VYZS01013244.1:0-11977 GCA_013400695.1 Neodrepanis coruscans | reverse complement strand
TTTTTTAATAATGGAACTTTCACATTCAGTTCTTCAAAAATAACTCAAACCATTTTGAAAGAATAGGATGCAGGGAAGAATTATTATGTTACTATGGATGGCAGAATATAAGCATAGGCTTAATGCATGACAGTCAAAATAACAAAATTTTTTCTGCTTATTTCCCTTTGATATTTTATGATGTTGTATAAAAGGATAATGTATTTTCTCCTGCATACCCTGCTTTAATTCTAATAATTAATTTCTAAAGAAAAATAGCAGAAATAAAAAAGGGTCTAGAGCTAGGAACAAAATAGTGGAAGATATAAATAGAATACTATGTGAAAGGATAGTGGAAGTAATGAAAGTGTTTTTATAACAGAGACATGATACAGTATAAGAGATATTGAATGACATAGAAAAGATAAATTGAGATTTCCTGACGATCTTTTCAACTAACTCAGGAACAAGGTGACATTCTGTAACATTTCCAAAGCAATATATGTAAATTGGAGGAAAGCATTTACTTTTTTTTTTCTCTCTCCATTAAACACAATATGTACTTAAGTTCTGATCATCCACTATCACAAGATAGTATGATGTTTACTAAAATTGGAACAAAACAGGAAAGGTACATTAACAAAGAAATACACGGCTATATATTGTTTGGGATACAAAAAACTAAGATCTCTAAGTTCCCTTGATCTGAGCCTTAGGATAATTCCTGATATTTGGTGATGGAATGAAATCTTTTTGCACATTTTCTTGTCCAATGGTCCATTACCATAAGCAGTGCTAACTCTTTCTTAAAAATATTCAGATACTGATCTGTCTAGTTTTACATGCAATATCTTATATGCTTGAATTAATTTAAACATACCATAAGTGCCTTAGCATGGATTCTGATAAGCAATATACAGGTAAGTTGAATCCTCTGAAGTCATCATCTGACTTTCAGTGAGAAAAACATATGAGGGTTTGACTCTGTTCCCTTCTTTTTTTATCAGTTTGTTTCTCCCCTTCCACATGTCTTTGTTTGTTTTAACATAAAGTGTGCGGTTGTTTAACACTTAAGTGTTACATTAAATGCTTTGTGGTGCAGAAACCATGCTTTGCTGTGTTTACACAGGTGGTTTGATTGCTGATAGGAGCCTTTGTGCACAACCCTGATAAAAGCAATAATTCTGCTATCTTCCTCCTAGCTGTTATACTTTATGTAGCACAGTCCAGTGAACTTGTTTGGAGGAGATTGTGAATGCCACTACATATCCAGTCCTACAGGTAACTGGTTTTGTTTCAGAAGGTACAAGGTGAACTACCCTTCAGTGGCTAGTAACTGAGCTACTGTTGTGACCGTTCTGCCCCAAATCCTGATCCACTTAAATTCATATGTACATTCTGGTGCATATACTTTTATCTTGACAGAGAGGCAAGATACATATTGCCCGGAGGGATTGTGAATGCCCCATCCCTGGAAGTATTCAAGGCCTGGTTGGATGGGACCCTGAGCAATCTGATCTAGTGAGTGGCATACCTTAGCAGGGACGGGTTGGAGCTAGAGGGGCTCTAAAGTCCTTTCAAACCCAAACCATTCTATAAGTCTATGATCTTTATAAATAGCATTATTCTGAGCTCCCGTGGTTTCATCTTCCATGTATAAGAGACAGGGCAAAAGTGACTTTTGCTGCCTTTCCAGTACTCTCTAGGTCTCAGCCTGCTCTCATCCCACTCCTGGTGACTTGCTTCCTCCTTGCCAATCATGGCTTTCAGGAAAGAGGGAAGGTGATTCTCCGCTTGGCACTGTCTCATAGAGTCACCACCCCTATCTTCATGTCCCCCTCTGACTCAACCCAAACCTGGTTTTTCTCCTTGGTGGGAAGGACTTAGACTAAACCTTGCAAAAGAGCAAGAGCTGTTGGCACACGTGGATCCTTCATACCCTCTCACTCTATAAAAATGCTGGTGGACTCTGGACATGTGGGAAGGTGGTGGAAGGCCTTCTCTTGTACCAGCAAATGGCAGGTTAGTGAGGGAGCACCCTGGTGTTTCCAGCCACCCTGCAGAGCTTTGGTGTTGTCTTGGACTGTGGGACACCCACCAGCTCAGGCTCACAGAAGCAACCTGAGTCCAGGATCTAGAACGTAACAGGTAACGAGGTAGGTGCAGAGAAGGCAGGAGCCTTCAGAGAGACTCTTGTCTTCTGCAGCACACCTTCTAGGGGCATTTCTAGGCTTAGCCTATGGCAGTCCAAAGCCACCCTGTTATGACAGCTTCCAGTTTTTGTGACCCTGGCAGACATCCCCTCCAGCTCCATAAGGGGCAGCTGGCTCTGCCCTGGGTCACTGCAGACCCCCGGATGTTTAAATGGTGCTTGGGGTACCTGTTTTTATATAATGAGATATCTCACTGCAGGTGACACTTCCCTCTCTTTACACTTGGTGTTTCACATACTGCATAATTTGATTCGGCAGTATCTCTTATTTCCTATCATTTTCACTTTGGTTTTACCCAATTTTGTTTATTTTTGTGAAGACTTTCAGGCATCTAGTTGCACTCTGTATGTGCACAACATGCCAGTGTGCAGAACAAGCAGAGTACAACATGCCAATACTTGCTGAATCCTGTTTGAAAAGTATATGGTGTAACTCTGAAATGTCAGAAAATAAAAGAGGTGAAAGGAGTAGTAGAGAAGAATTACAAATTTAGTTATTTCTTTAGACTTTTTTTCTAAATCTGGCAAAAACAGGTATCCATCCCACTTGGTGTCATTAATTCCTCCCTCAGCTGTCTTTCTGAACAAATTTGCAGATGTAACCTCTAAAGCAAACCAGCAGGATGGTTTGGGTTTAAAAACATCATAACCTGTACTGTGAGGCACTAGTATTTTGGTGGGATTTGAGGTTTATTTTGGCAATCAGATAATTTCATTGGTATGATTTGGAGCATAGCCCTCCAGACATTTGGATTCAACGCTGAGGGAGTAGTGAGGCAGAGTATGTCTTTCTGTTCCTCTTGCGCTTACTGTCTCAGCACTGTGCTAGAACAACACCAGAGTGGCTACTTTTATTAGAAAACAAAAAGGGCAGCTATTTGATACTGAGTCCGAAAGTAACTGTTATGCTCTATATGGATCTGTGGACATCTGCCAGTGCCTTGGTTTGGGCAAAGTTAGTTGATGGCTCAGCTTCATATAATTGAAAGTCATTCTGATTTTTGCACTGTGGTGTAATTGCTAAAAAAACCACGTTATTTGATGATTAAGATTCTGGAGTGAATTGTGTTCTTTTGGGTTCTTGCACTGTTTCTTCATCAGGGACTTGGTTTCAGTGGTGTGCAGCTGCTGGAGTTGATTTACAGTGCTGCGGCTGTGGCTAGTCATAAATAAATCCTCTTATATAGTTGTTATGAACACCTGTTAGATCATCTGTCAGCAAAGCGCTGTTCACATTTATCATGGTGCGGTAGTTATTTTGCCTCAATCCATTTCCAACTGACTCGGCCTCCATCACTGGATTACTATTACCACACCATAATCGCTCGTTTCCACTCCATGTTACAACTTGCAGATAAAAGATCTCACTACTTGGCCAAATTTCATAAATAAAGGAGCAGTTCAGTGCAGTAAAAGTTTATTTTTGTCATCATTTGTCACCCCATTATTCTATAAATCAAATGAAATAGCACTATTGCTAGCTCAGGCGTTGCTGTCAGCCGTAGGCATGGAAATGGTCCGTTTCTTCTTTTTAGATGAGATGACATGTCTTTCAGACTTAACTGGCTTATGGCTTTGTTTCACCCATTTTATTTTATCGGTCCTTCAGAAAAATCCTTGGGGACCAGAGAGACTAAAGAAGTAAAATGGAATCAGAAAACACAATAAAATATGCTGCTTTAGCTTTGTTATGTACATTTCCTTCCCCCACAATCATTCATTTACAAAGTCCTCTGCAAAAATAATGGATCTAGATATGAACAGCCCCTCAATGTATTCTCCAGCTTTGCACAGATTTTATCGCTCACGTCAAATCCTGGGACTGAAGGGGCTCTGGAGAGGGTGCTACAAAGTCCTGCTAATGCATCTGCTCCTAAATGGACTTCCAAACTGCTCAGGGATTTATTCTGGAGTTGTGCTTTTTTTTCAAAGATCTGTGCTGGTGACTTGCATTTTGAGGTCTGAACCATCTGATAATGCCATGTTGTGCCTTGCTATGCAGCTTCACAACTAAAATCTTAAGGGTTCAGGATATTCACCTATGCCATCCCATACCCAGCCTTCACAGAAATGTTGTTTAATTTTTGGTTTTTTTCAATTATTTCATAACTCTAAATTTATTCCTGGGCTATGCTTTGATTTTTTGGCTCCATGTCTGTTACAGATGCTTGGGGTTTTCTTGATTTATTAAGAAGTTAGGAGATGGATCTCAGACTAAATTTTGAAGAAAGCAATATTCCTTCGTTCAAAAAGAGTCAGATAGGATGATGATAAAGGTATGGGGTAATAGAAAAGGGTTTATAGTTGATATTATACTTCTGAGTTGGTTCTAATTCAAGTTACATTCCTCATAGTCATTATGTAGCTCATAAATTCAATAAAGTGTTTTACTATTACTATAAAAATGACAGGAGGGGGGTTTTATGTTGTAAGTTTCGTTAGTTGCTCTTCCTGTTTTATGTTGAAGTTCTCAGGCCATTATGTCATTAAATTCCTTGGAGTCTGAAGGGCTCAGGCCCTTCTGTTCCTTGTCACTGGTGCAGCACCCGCTGTGAGGCTAATGTCTGTGTGGTTGGTCTCTGTCACCATCACCTTCTTTGCCAATGACTCTCTTTGGTTCCGTTTTGGCCTTGTTTTTCATTCAGAAGCTAAGGTACCTACCCGCCTTTGTGAGGAGGCGATCAGAGTTTCAGGGTGGCTGTGGCCCCACTTTGGATCCTGAGCACTGGACATCAGTTCTCAACTCTGGTTAGAGCTACTCACACATGAAAATGGCTGAACCCTCTAACTGCAGTGGTCTTGGGTGGTTGTGAGAAGAGCCCGCTACCAAAGGGGAATGCTGGACTATGGAAAGAAAATTACTTTGGAAGTTCACCCTCACATTTTGCTTCCCAGAGGCAGTTGCTGTGACTTTTCTCCAACCACTTTTGTTGTAAAATTATGAGCTAGTCTTGGTTTGAGATTCTTGTTCTGTTTGTCTCTGGGCAAATGCTTGCAAACATAGCCTTGTGCATTTTACTGAGAAGGTCTCTAAAGGCAAATTCAGGAGGGTTTTTCATTGATGGGTGGGAGGGGGATTTTTTCCAAGAGCACTGTAGAATTTCTGTTATTTCTGCTTCATTAAAGAGGTATCGAATATCTGACCCTGGAGCCTTTGCTTTCTCCAGATGTTTGTTTTGCACACAAATAATCTGCATGAAAACAGCAACTGCTAATTCAGTGGCCAAAGTGCATCAGGACCCTAATCTAAAACCTCCCAATCCACCCAGCTGTCTGGCATTTGCTATTATAGGGCACCAACAGAGAATTGAGGCTGTGGCTTTATCACTGCACCCTGGGTGACAACTTGATTTTCTGCTTTCACCGCAGGCAGCAGCAGCCCAACATGATGGGGCTGTTAATTTGTGCATTTCATGGTGTCTGTCAGGGGGCTGGGAGAGGAGGGTTTCAGGGGAAGGGAATGGAGCATGTCCCAGCCTCGGAAGCACCTGTCTGCATTGACGGCACAGAGCACTTCTTATTAGCGTGCAGGTCTCTAAATGCAGCCCCGGGATGACAGCCTGGCATTCCCAGCACCCACACAGTGTGACAGGCGCAGGCAGCCGGTCCCATTGTTTGCCCTTGATGAGCATGTCATTAATGGAAATGGAAGAAAGTGAGGGCCACATCAGTATTCAAATAGCCTCCATCCTCTCTGCCATTCAACCGCCTGGCTCAGGCGGCTGCAGATTTCCTTCTGCAGCTCCACTTACACGTTTTCACAGATTTATTCCCATTGCATACAAATCCCCTCCATGCGGCTCTGGCCCCATGCCCCCCAGTTCCCCTCACATGCACAAACATGTTCTCCAGCACCATCCAATCTGCCAAAAATAAAGTTGGTGTTTTTCCCTTTCTTCCTCTTTCGTGAATTACTTAAGTACAATTACTAAATACTGGCTATTTACAACCCAGGAAATGGAAGGTGCTATTTATTTAAACTTGAAGCATCAAGCAAGAGTCTGAGGTATTGTTTGTAATGTTCTTGTTTGGTCACAAGCAAGTATTGATGCTTGTCTGGGTGACCTGGTTCTCTATAATGCGTTGCAATATATTTGTTTTGGAACATTTCACCAGGTAGGTATAGAGTAAGAGGATTGCAGGCAGAAGGAGAAATAACTAAAAAATCTATATGCCTCCTTAATGACAATCTCACTGGAAACATGATTAAAGTCGTGCTGTTCTCCCTCAAAACCCTTTTTTAAAGTTCTGTGACTTAACAATAGCTGGCTCATGGATACCTGGAGACAAATACCCATCTTGCTTGGCTACACTACCTCAGGCTGACAGAATCCCTCTGATCTCACACGTACAGTGTGAGCTTTTGAAGGCAGGTGGTGTGTTTGCCTTATGTGTTTTTATGTTGCAGACCATGGCAGGATGCATGTTGATGATTAGTGCTCCTGAGCAGTCCAGCAAAACAAATAACACCATATCATAATTCAGCTGATATAAAGATTGTACCTTGAGCACACAGGCATCTGGCCAAATTTCAGATGTATGTTTTTGTGCTTTAGTTTTGTTTAGTTCTGTTTCCGTAATAATATAATTAGTGCTCACAGGAGAGGCTATTGACACTACCACCAGGATCAGTTTGCTCTTTGCAGTATTTCCAAATTGTTCTCATTTACACATCCAACTTGCAGGTTGGATATGGTACCCCTTGCCTTTCATCTGCTCTTGTCTTCTCCAACCAGTTATTTAGCCTCAAAAGTGAAGATCTCTCCACTAATAAAAAGCTGGAGCCAAAAATGAATGAACACTGCTGGGTGAATTCCAAACCTTGGAACATTTTGTAGCCCTATTTAACCCCAAGCAATATCCAAGACAGTGAGCCCAGAGATTTTGCACTGGTCAGTTCCAAAACAGATACTGTAGGACAAAATAGCAGAAGCAACCTGTTACAGAACATTTTCGTAAGCAAAACCACTGCCAAAACACTGTTCTTCCTCATGCTCCTTCCAGCACTGTTCTGGACTCAAAAATCTTCATGGGATGTGATAGGGTTGGGTCTTGGGTGTGTTTCCCCTAGTAAGTGCTTTTCTTCCACTGGTGACTCTGGGGACTGCCCAAGCACTCTGTTCCCTCCAGCTTGGGTCCTGGCACAAGTGCTGTGGTGGCAACCATCTCGTTTCAGCTGTAGTCTCTGAGACCAGGGTGGTGAAATGTTTGGGTTGCCCCTTAGATGCCAAAAGTGCATCTGAGCACAATGACCTGATGCAGCCAAGGCTGCATTCTCTTGCCCTGGCTCCTACTGTTTCCTCTGCTCTTCTTTCTTTTGCTGACCAATTTTGAAATGGAGAATAAATCTTGGATCTTGCCTTTCTTTTGTGCAATAGCACTCTGATTTCAGTGGGAGCCTCTAGGTGTTGCTGTGATATAAATAATAATTGTCTTTGGGAATTAATTGAAAGAGGGCAGTTGAAGTTGAGTGAGATCAAGAGAAGAAACCTGTAAGTTCTCTTGTTTAGAATGATTAATAATTTCTGCATAGTTTAATAATTCAACAAATGCGAGAAACTGCATTTTTTCAGGCTGCCTTCAGCTCGAAAACAACAACAAAAACGAACAAAAAACCAAAAAAGCTTTTCCATTGTTTCCATTGGCAAGCAACCAAAGACCAGTCTTTCTTCACCAGAAATATATCTAGAAATGGCTGTAAGGATTTGTTGAACATTTTAAAATTAAAGTCAAGTGTGGTATTATGGCAAGTCAAATACTCTCTTCCCAGGTCACAGCCTCAGGCAACATCCAAGCCAAAACAGGGGTCAAGTGGCTCACCTAGAAAAAGCATAAAATTTTCAAAACAGAGATATTAAAACTTTGTATTCTAGAAATCAAAATGTTACCATCTTGAATATTAGTATAGGACTATTTTTTGTGGTAACTATTCTGAAACAGCATCTTGCACAATGTATGTGTCAGGGACAATAGGGAGAAATTAGAAAAATACTAAATCCTGTTCTGGAGGAATTTACTACTATTCTGCTTTTGAAACTAAGATCCCATCATTTTTAAAGTATTTCAGAAGATGTGACAGATACATATCTCATGTGGCACCAGGAGGTAGAACTGACAAATGGAGAACAGACTTCCACAGCAGAAGTTTATGAGTTTTCAGAAGCAATGAATAATTTTAAATGCATTGTATGTTACTGGAGACTATAGACAGTACCTGATTTTCTCAGTTCATTTCGTAGTCCTCTGAGAAACAAATCCCTAGCCCATCTTCATTTGAACACCATATAAGTTGAGGCAAATAAAAAGTCTCTTTCTGTCTGTTCCCAATGGCTTACAGGTAGGGAAAGTCATCTGACTGCAAGCTTGGTCGGGAATGTCATTATCTCAATTAGACTTTGTCTGCTGGAGGTGAGATTGTGCTGCTCCATTTGTATCACCTTAACTTGTCATGGAGCCACCCACATTGTGCTTTTCTGCTTGGCCATTCTGTGAATTCAGTGGAGATCAGAAGTCATCAACAACTTTTTTTTTTTCTTTGAGTTTGAACAAGTCAAAGGTAGATTTTGGCTATGCAATTTAGAGAATTTGTGGATGACACCTGAAAAACAGTTCTGGATTTGTCTTCTAGGGAGCAGACACACACCTACATAGAAATGCACATACAACAGTGCACCAAGAGTGAGAGGACAGTTTTACAATCAGTATGTAGTAGTTTAACTTAGTAGGCTCGTCTGCTCTTCTTCAGGGAAGATATCACTTTCCCCTGTGTATATGGTATCCCAAAGGTCCTGCTTTGTGATACGGAGGTTATACCACTCCTTCACAAAATATAATGTAAATGTCTTTAAGTAACATGCAAAAATTGTTGCAATACCTAAAATACCCATGGGAAGAAGAAGGAATAGTTAGTTCCCCATGTTCATAAAGAATAGGAAGTAACACAGCAAGGCTCAGTTTAGGCACAGGAAAGCTATCTGACACTAGGAACATTGCAGCCACAGAGCAGGTTGGCTCCAGAGGTTTTGGAGCCTCCAGAAGTAGAAATCATTACAAGTTAATTATCTGTCAGAATGACATACAGTACTGCTTTAGGATAAAAACAAGCTGATTTCTGGTCCTTTTTTTTTTTCTTTTCTCTGTGACTGTATAAGGACTGTTTAAAATCTAGTTATCTTTCATTCTACATATTCCTTACTTAGGTTTATGTACTTGGACTATGTCTCTAGGGAACAAAAAATGGTTTGCTCAGTTACTTTCTGCTTTGCTCTTTCCTGTATTTCCTTCTCCTGGCTAAATCTCTGCCTTTTTCTTTCTCTGGTCTTATTATGAAGATGTGGAGTTGCATGTATTTTGAATTAAGACTACCTACTTTCTGATACTCAGGTTATTGCTACATCATCTTTATACCACTAAGTAGTGCTATCAGCTCCTGCCTTTTCAGAGGAAGAAGGCAATTCTGCAGTGGACCTATATAGCACAATATCTGCCTATTTTGCTTGCCTCAAATATATGTTTCTTAAGAGGTGTAAAAGCTTGCCAATGAAAAATTAAGCAGTAGTATAACGTCAACTCTACTCTTACTTTTCCTAGTGCACATATAATTCTCTGTTGTTACTTTCTATCATATCTCTCTTGACAACATCTCTGTGCTGCCTTCCTTTCTTATGGCTCTGTTGTCAAAGCAGGTCTTTATAACTTGGCACCCATTTTGATCACTTCAGCTTTTCTGTGCATTTTTCTGTTCAAAAAGTTGTGGTTTGTTTACCAAGCACTAGATTTGGTATGTTTGAGGCTAACAACCTGTTTGCCTCAAACAAAATAACAAAAATAAGAAAACTGTTATTTTTTTAAAGAATCAGGCAGACATTTATGTTGCCTTTTTCAAAGTACTTCTTTTAACCATGAAGAAAGTTTGGGGTTGAATTTCTAGTTCCCCTTTAACGTTGTTTTCTTAATAGACTTCCTCTTTGCCCTCAATTTTCACAATGTTGGGAACACATTTGATCATTTTTTCTTACATTTTTTTTCCTTCTGGAGTTCTAATAGCCGTAAGCAGAGTTTTCAAGGAAGTCTTGTTTCGTTCCTCCACTTCTGAATGTATCTCCTCAGATCGAGTTGCAGAGCACCAGGGAAAGATGAAAACTATTGCCAGTGCAGTAATTCCAGCAGCCTTCTTAGTGTAAATGTGCTGCTTTGCAGCATCTGAATGTAAAAACCATAGCGAGCACTAGTGAGGCTAGGAGGGTGCTGCAATATCTGATCTCACCTCATAAGGGGATGGCACAGCTGTATTAATTGAAAATACATCCTTAATTTCTCTTCATGTGCTTTGAAGTGAAAGTTGCTGTATGGTGCTTCCCTTTTGGTGCTTCATTTCAGCTGCAGTTAATGAGTTTATGTGGTGAGCCAGGACCAAGTGCTTGCCAAACCACTCTGGCACTTCACTCCTTAACTGGACAGCGAATAGAGAATATAACAAAAGTCTCATGGGTCAAGACAAGAGCAGGGAGAGATCACTAACCAATTACTGTCATGGGTAAAAATGGCTTGTCTTGAGGAAATCAGTTTAATTTTTTGCCAAGCAATTCAGATAAGGATAATGAGATAATAAGAAACAAAACCAAATCTTAAAAGACCTTTCCTCATCACTCTCTTCTTGCTGTGTTCAACTTATTTCCCATTTTTCTCTTCCTCCTCCCACCAGCAGTGCAGAGTGTTGAGGAATGGGAGCTGCAGTCAGTGCAACACACTTTTTTTTGCTACCTCTTCCTCTTCACTCTCTTTCTCTGCTTCATTATGGGATTGGTCCCAATCGAGATAGTCCTACACTATCCAATGTACCTTTCCAATGCTGGTCCTTCCCGTATCTTCCATGGGCTTCAAGTGGGTATCTTGTGCACCATGCACCTCCACAAGCTGCAGGAACACAGCCTGCCTCACCATGGTCTTTCTCGAAGGCTGCAGGGGAATCTCTGCCTGGGGCCCCTTTTCCACCTCCTACACTGACCCAAGTGTCTGCACAGTTGTTCCAGTTCTCACATACTCTTACTCCTGTCTTGGACTGCAGATACTGTTATGCAGGTATTTTTTCCCCTTCTTAGATATGTTATTCCAGAGGGGTTACCACAGTCACTGATGGGATTTGCCTTGGCCAGTGAAAGGTCTTAGAGATGCCAGAGGTGGCAGGCATTGGCTCTTTCAGCCATGGGGCTTTCTCAGTTTCTCACAGAAGCCACCCTTGTAACCCTCACCTATCAAAACCTTGCCACATATACCCAATAACATTTGGCTCTTGCTTTTTCTCATGCAGCTGTATACCCACTCCTGATTCATGTTTTCTTTTTGTTCCCACAGAAATAAGTGTCATTTTTTCTACATTCATGCTAGTACAGGTATGGAAGAGCCAAGCAAACTGAGGAGATATCATTACGGCACAGTATGCAAGCCTGGCAAGGAGAATAAGCATCTCTAAGACTAATGACTCAACAGTGTGAGAAAAACTAAATAAATTTGAATCAGAAACTAAATGTCTTCACTGCCTTTAATTTTAAAGAAAAATAATAAGTGTTATTTACATCTCTGTAGTGTATTTACAGCTCTCCATGTTTGCCATATAACATAGCCCTAGCTGTAATAAAGGACAGTTTCTTTATTTGTATTTACAGTCAAGTTGTTAGGTGTACGTTGACATACTTGAATATATGCATACATATATTAGGATTTTTATAGTTCCTTTGTGGAATTTTAAATAAAAATTATTATTTTTAACTCTGGTTGTGGTGCAGA
>VYZS01013238.1:14783-25126 GCA_013400695.1 Neodrepanis coruscans | reverse complement strand
TTTTAATAATAATAAAATTATTTTAACATTAATGTTAGTAAATAACAGTTAGACCCCTACAACTCTTATATATGAAAACCAATACAAAGGCCATACACAAATGAGCTCAGTCATGATAATTCCATAAGCTTAGTAAAAATTAAGTAAAAATAAGTTACAAAGCATAAACCACCCGAAACACCTTCCATATGTGCTTAAATGCTTCCAAAATAAACTGATCTCAGTTTACAACTTTCAGATGATCTACAATCACAGTTATAAAATTCATATGAGCTGAACAAAATGTACAAGCAATCATAGCTTAGAGATGTCTTAAAATATTCAATTTATATATGCACACACCCTGTTCATATATTTAGAAAGAATAGGAATCCTTATTTCTGAAGAAATAAGATCATCATGTGAGACTGGTATCTATTTAGTCCAAGTTCAAGATAATTAGCAGCAGAAAATAAAAAAATAATAAAATAATAAAAATTTCTTATGCCAGTGATCCTCAAGGTAGAGGTGGGTCTAGTTGGCACTGCTTGGCTTCAGGATCTTCACAGCCAACTTCACTTGGCATTGTTAATTCCTTAGTGAGAGAGTTGGTGAAAAGTTCCATAGGTTAAGTAGAAAGATGTAGCTCTCCCACCATCTATCTTCCAGATGTTTCTATCCTCTAGAATATAGAAGGCACTGCATCTGCTGCCACTGCAGAAGAAGTATAGGAATTTCTGAGTGCTAGAGGCAACATCCTTCCAATCTTGTTAATCTTGCTTGACAAAATTTTTTATTTTAAGTCTGTTTTGGCACACCACAGAAGAGTAATAGAAAGCAACTGATTTATTAGGAAATACTTTTTGCATGACATATAATATACCTTAAGAACGTAGAGAGATACAGGCCAACAACTTCGGAAGATTCTGAAAAACACTAGGTATTTACATGAGTAATAAGAGTTAGAACAGGGAGCAGGTGCTAACTCAGATAATAAGGATTCAGTATCTAAGGCTTGCAAACCTCTTGTCTAACTTCCAAAACTTAATGTATATACATGTCTCAGTTCATCATCTATGAAATGGAGATAAGGGGCTATAGGATAAACCAATTTTGTTAGCCAACCAAGCTGCAGAGATCAAGAGTGAAGAACTATTTTAATACTCTTTTTAATGTCCAAAGAGGCCAACCAGGCCTAGAAAGCTATTATTTCAGGCACTATATATTCAAAGGACACAGATCATGTTCAAAACAACCTATTATATATATATGACAAAACCAATAAACAAAGAAGAAATGCAAGCAATCGATTTCAGAGTGAACAAATACAATTTAATATAGGCAGATTTGAAGAGGTGGAGAAATGAATTAAACGATACCTCAGCAACAAGTGCACTAGTGCTCTCAGAGCTAGTAACAAAATCTAATAATGTTCTCCCAGGACACCTATAAACAGAGAGATTGCATTCATATGTTTTCATTCCATTTATTGCTACTGCGTCATGTGGTTTAATTGGTCAGAGGAAAGGTAATCATCACTAGGAAAGAGGGGAGGTTTTGCTAAGTAAACCTCAAGTTATGATTTATTTATTTGCTAGTCTTTAAAAGCTGAAGTGCCCAGAATAATTGCTTTGTTAAATAACATATGCTTGCCAAGTTGATTTTGCAATAGAAAGTTTCTCTGCATCTCATAGTATGCCTAGGAGTTATCTGCACTTTATAATGAAGCTATGAAAATATATTATTGAGAGATGGCAAAAAAATTCAAACAATTGACTCTATGTTAAAAAAATAATTGTACCTTGATCTGCTTTCAGTCAAGAATGATAAGGATACAGAATTAGTGCTCTGAACTGTGAAGCAAGCACAAGCTAACGCCTTAATGGTTCTACTACAGGCATGCAATGTCAGAGAGAACAAGGATGGAAGTGATATGTACTTTCAAAAACTTCTGTACACACTCCTTTTCAAATCTGTCTTCACTTGGTTATTAAAAGGGACTTCAGTGTTAGCCCCAGACAGCCAAGAAATTACTGGCTTTACATTTTGAAAACATTGTGAATGATATAAAATAGCCCCTTCTTCAAAATTAATTACCAATACCAAAATAGTTTTCATTACGTAGAAAAATATTCAGAAATCTTTTAAATTCCAAATCTATCTTTCTTAGCCAGAGGTAAAATCTGGCAGCCTGCACTAATACAACTCTGATGCAAAGTTTTTAAATATGAAAGAAATGCAACAATATTAAAAGATTGCTGGGGGCCGGTCATGAGTGGGGTTCCCCAGGGTTCAGTGTTGGGGCCAGTTTTGTTCAACATCTTTATTGATGATCTGGATGTGAGGATGGAGTCCACCATTAGTAAGTTTGCNAGTGACATGGTTTAGATGATGGGATGGTGTTGGGTAGGTTGATAAGTTAGGTGATAGGTTGGACTTGATGATCTCTATGGTCTTTTCCAACCTTGATAATTCTGTGTGTAGTTCTGTGTGATGTTTAGTAGTCACTAGAGTAATTTTTCTTAAAGTAACTGTGGAACAGGTGAAAAAATATGCTTCATGTTTAGAATTACCTTAAAGTTCAGTTTCATTTCAATGAGTAATTTGCAAAGATGACTCTCAGACTTTAAAGGCAAGAATGATATGCCTTATGATTTCATCAGAACTAAGTAACAAAGTCTAATGACTTTTGATTAGCTGATGTCTGTTAAAAAGATGACACATCAAAGAACCAGGAACCTGTTCAATCTTCAGACCTGTCTTTTACCTTAGCAATTTAGAGATTCAGGTCTAGAGTTTGAGAGTTAAGAGAGTTGTGGATTAAAAGAGACAAAAAGGAAAATAAAGGGTTCTAAATATGTGAAACGTCTATTTCTTTGAGGCATGTAAACGACAGGCGAAGATAAGTGTCTGTTGGCCAGAATAGCTACGGGCCTTGCTCCTTAAGCTTAACATTCCATGCACTGAGGAAACTGGAGTTTGACCTTTTGCTCTATCTCTTCTGGGCAAATGTTTTTGCATGATTTAATAGAGTGGTTATTTTTTATGCAGATGACTGTTAACCATGCTCTGAGAGGCAAAGAGAAATTTCTGGTAGAAACGAGCTCTATCAGCATGGTTGAATAAGCAGAAAGATTCTTCCAGCTATCCTAGTTTTAAGACACTTAAATAAAATGTCTCATAAAATGAGATCTGTTCAATGGATATTTGTTTTCATTCCTATATAGTTACTATAATTACTATTAATATGGTTAATAAAACCATGAATAAACCATGTTTGTAGTTGTTAGAGAGCTTTAGGAGATTTAGAATCAGCTCTGAGAGATTTACTGGAATCTCTCCGAATCTCTTCTGAATTTTTCATAGAAAATTCTTCATTTTCCCACAGACACATAACTGAAAGTTTGTGCCACTGCAAAATGCAGTTTTTATGGGAAAATGTAAACCTAGAAAAATCTTATGAATTTCAGCAGATAAAAGTTTATTGTCTTTGACTTACTTGTGGCGTTTTACTGTGATACATGTGAGATATTATCATATCTCATTTCCACCATACTTTTCAAAGAAGATACAGAAAATCAAATCTTGCTTTGCTAATGAGCTTTACCACTAAGGTGTAATTGTCATAAACCTAGAGATTACAGAAGTGAGACAGTGATAGACTGTAGAAGGATTAAGATTACAGAATATANATTCTGTGTGTAGTTCTGTGTGATGTTTAGTAGTCACTAGAGTAATTTTTCTTAAAGTAACTGTGGAACAGGTGAAAAAATATGCTTCATGTTTAGAATTACCTTAAAGTTCAGTTTCATTTCAATGAGTAATTTGCAAAGATGACTCTCAGACTTTAAAGGCAAGAATGATATGCCTTATGATTTCATCAGAACTAAGTAACAAAGTCTAATGACTTTTGATTAGCTGATGTCTGTTAAAAAGATGACACATCAAAGAACCAGGAACCTGTTCAATCTTCAGACCTGTCTTTTACCTTAGCAATTTAGAGATTCAGGTCTAGAGTTTGAGAGTTAAGAGAGTTGTGGATTAAAAGAGACAAAAAGGAAAATAAAGGGTTCTAAATATGTGAAACGTCTATTTCTTTGAGGCATGTAAACGACAGGCGAAGATAAGTGTCTGTTGGCCAGAATAGCTACGGGCCTTGCTCCTTAAGCTTAACATTCCATGCACTGAGGAAACTGGAGTTTGACCTTTTGCTCTATCTCTTCTGGGCAAATGTTTTTGCATGATTTAATAGAGTGGTTATTTTTTATGCAGATGACTGTTAACCATGCTCTGAGAGGCAAAGAGAAATTTCTGGTAGAAACGAGCTCTATCAGCATGGTTGAATAAGCAGAAAGATTCTTCCAGCTATCCTAGTTTTAAGACACTTAAATAAAATGTCTCATAAAATGAGATCTGTTCAATGGATATTTGTTTTCATTCCTATATAGTTACTATAATTACTATTAATATGGTTAATAAAACCATGAATAAACCATGTTTGTAGTTGTTAGAGAGCTTTAGGAGATTTAGAATCAGCTCTGAGAGATTTACTGGAATCTCTCCGAATCTCTTCTGAATTTTTCATAGAAAATTCTTCATTTTCCCACAGACACATAACTGAAAGTTTGTGCCACTGCAAAATGCAGTTTTTATGGGAAAATGTAAACCTAGAAAAATCTTATGAATTTCAGCAGATAAAAGTTTATTGTCTTTGACTTACTTGTGGCGTTTTACTGTGATACATGTGAGATATTATCATATCTCATTTCCACCATACTTTTCAAAGAAGATACAGAAAATCAAATCTTGCTTTGCTAATGAGCTTTACCACTAAGGTGTAATTGTCATAAACCTAGAGATTACAGAAGTGAGACAGTGATAGACTGTAGAAGGATTAAGATTACAGAATATAAAGCAGAATAAAAGTTTATTTGACTTTGTGAGAGCGAAAATATTCTTTATAATGGAGCTGAAATGCATGTTTCTTACCAGTAGACTTTTAACTAAATTGTTACATTATTGCTAAGAATTCTGTATTAATGTAAGTAATGATCCATACGATCTCCAAATCCCTTGTAAAAGTTTTATCTCACTTTTAGTATTTCAGATTTTTTTCATTCAAATTATTAATTTTTAGATAGCATAGAAGTTCTTTTTTGGTTTATGAAGTTGAATTAATATTCCAAACTTTTATGTTACATATTCCAATTAAATGATTGTTTCTTGAGAAATACATTCAAGAAGTGACTTTAGAACTAGACTTTAGAATATCAGCTCTACCATTTTACGTGTAAAGTAGGCCTGTAGACACTCATGGTGCATTTTCATATTTATACAAAAGAATATTGTCAAAGAATATTCCAGAGGATTTCCTTCTCCGTGCCCTCGGGAGTGCGGGCACTGGGAAGGGCAGGGCCGCGCTCCAGCACCACGGACAGCGCTCACTGCGAGCAACACTCCGCGGGGAACTCCACAAGGAATAAATATTTTTGCAGAAAATAGTATTTTATAGACAAAAAAATTCCTTAAAACAAAGTCAAACGAAAGTGTATGTTTTTGGTGACGATAGGATTTCTAAGATGCGCGGTCCATGCTCAAAGAATAGGTGTTTTGACCTATTATTATTATTATTACTTGAACTATTTTAGGACTTTGGTGTTTTTCATGGTCCAAGATCCCTTTGAAGGTATTGAAGAAGCACAGAAATGGATCATTTTCCTGAACACACTCCAAGGGTTAGTGATAACCGTGATGAATGGTTTAAGCTGACACAACTACTACAAGTTGCTACTCAAAGTGTCTGTCTCTCCAGCTATTTCCCTGTGTTGACATTAGTGATTTGTGTAATGAGTTAGATCATGGATCCTAATTAAAAATTCCATGTTTTTCATTTAGATCCACTCGTAGTTGACTCTTGCATTTTTTTCTCCCCCAAACCCCATGTTTTTGTGCGATTAAATTTTCCTCCACAGCTGAGAACTGTTAAGCAAACCCCGCATGCAGGTGGCTGCAGTGTGATATGACAGAGCAGGTGTACGGGATAGAAATAGAATATAAATGTAGAAACAGTCAGCTACACAGCATTCCAGTATAAGATATCCTTTAGTAACAGTAAATCCAGCATTACTATTATGGGAATTTTGGCTAGAGACAACTGGGGTGAGGCAGTCAACTTGTATATTAGTCTTTTACAGCTAACAGTATACACAGTACCAAAGATGAGTGTCAAGATGCTATAAAATGCCCTAGAGCCTCAAATTCAAGTAAAACAGATCACCTTCAAAAGTCTTTATAGAGCAGTAATGCAACAGTCCTTTTGAAATCCAAGTATCCATTCCTTCTGTCTTACATAATGATCTTTTTTCCTTTGCCTTTTAATGAGAATATATATGTAATTTATATTTTTCAGAATCTATAAAGGGGAAAACAGCAAGCTTATTTTCTACTATTTTGTAGTAGGGGTTCTGAATAAAGAATGACTTCTTTATTTCTAAGCACAAAGTTCATTAATACAAATTAAAATAAAAATATCTGGCAGAACCTTGAGTTTTCTGCAATTATTTGTATATGAATGTATATACTTCACTGTTAAAAAAAAAACCAAAAAAACCAAAAAAACCAAAACAACCCAGAAACAAAACAAAAACTAGCCAAAAAACCCAACATACCCTTCCCCCGCACACACCCCCCAAAAAAACCCAAACAACCCCAAAACCAAACAAAAAAACCCTCCACATTGGTAAGCGTTCATGAGTCTTACTTTAAATATTTTAGAGCCATACAGCCAAGGGGTGACTACGATTCACACCTCCCCGCGGTGGCTCGGGCAGGGTGTGCTGATCCAGCGGCCCCGGCCGATGCCAGTAGGTGGAGCCAGCACAGAATCCGCTGCCGCCTTGTTTCCTCCCCCTCCGCTCTTCACCCCCCTCCAGCTTTCATTTCTCCCACAACCAATTTTCTGATCGATGCTGGGATTCGAGTGAATCTCAGAACAGCAAGAAGGCGAAGAGACTACAGAATAATGCAGAGGTTCCTTTGTTGCTTTTATGGGGAGGTTCTTTCTTTCTTTCCTTTTTCCTTTCAGTGAAATTAAGAGTTTACAAGCTTCTTTGCCCATGAACCTGTGCCTGCAGTAGAAGGAGCCTCTCATCATCTATCTACAAGTGTATGGATATTTCTTATGCTATGATTTTTAATTCTCTTTTAATCAGGTAAGACACTGTTATATTTAATTTGAATGCTTTGGACAACAAATTCCAGTTGTTTTATAAAAAGATTCTTCTCTTGTGGTGCCACACCTAGTTTTCAATTAATATTAATAGAGCAAGAGGAAAGGAAATCATAGCCATCTTTGCCACTGCATGGATTTTTTTATAGCATTTAATTAGGTCTTAGCCCAATAATAAAAAATGTTGTCGCTCTTCAGAGTTTTCTGGTTCTACCTCTTTTTAAGCTTGCATGTTTATAATAAGGGTTACTTTTGAGTTTGTGCTTTTCGTCCTAATTGTGGTAATTCGTTGCTGTTATTTTGGTGGTCATCCACAAGTGTTTTCTTTTTTTACTGGAGGCTATACTGTGCTGTATTCAGAATACAAATTGGAGTGTGCTTTAAAGCACACAAATGTATTGCTTGGATTGCACAATTTTGATACAGAAATGTGCTGTTGCTTCTTCATACCGTCTTCACTCTGAGGCTTTACTTCCTAAATTCATCATTCTGTTTCTGTGAGGCATACGAGATTTACAGGATTCTCCCCTCCCTCATCTCCCAAAACAGCCTCTCCCCGATGGAAGACAGAATGGTGGATTTGTCTGTGACTAAACATGGTTTTGCACTGCTGCATATACCATATGAAACATATGTTTTGTGAATTGTTTTACATATATAAGAAAGAAATTTTTATTGTAAAAAATTAATTCCATATTGCATGAGACGAGGGAAAAATTACTCCTTTCATTATTTTTTTAGAAGCATGATACACACTGGGAGAGACAGCAGAATGACTCAGGAGGTGGGAAGCTCATGCAGCACCCCCTGACTCTTCTTTCAAACCTTCTGGTCTTTTTTCTTATCTTCTCCAATAATTACACCAGTAATGTATTTAGTTGGGAAAAACAACACAGAAATGCATTCACTTACGCAGTCACAAATCAGAGAAGGGCTCAGTAGCCAGTTTGTGAAAAAATAAAGAATGTGCAGTTAGTTTAAATGTATTTTGCTCTTGATTATAAGGTGGTAAGTCGCACTTAATCAAAATTTTCATGCACTTGTGTAAAGGTGAACTTTTAATGGTGATTATGGAAGCAACAGAAGATTGCCTGTTGGGATTTGAATGCTAGAGGCTGTGTTGGCTTTACATGATTCCATAGATACATGTGAAGCATTAAGAAGGTTCACACTTAGTATCTATTCAGGTTGCCTGCTTAGTTGTATTTTTCTGATCAATGTTTACAATATGTATACCTGGGTATGGCTCAGCCATTGTAGTGTCTGAAGATCTCTTCACTAGAGGGTGAACGATCTTCAATTCTTGAACAGAACTGGAGAAAGTATGAATAATCATGTCCAAATGATCTGCAGTTTCCTCCAAATGCATTAAATAAATGACGCCCTCAAATGTTTATAGGCCCCACTTCAACAACAAACAAGCATGTCAATGGGATGACTCACATTCTTAGTATTAGGCAAGTGGATAAGTACCTGGCTGTCTTCTCTTGATTTTTAGACTGCACCAATTTTCAGGGAAGGAGTAACTTGTAATCACAGAAATTTTGCATTGTTCATAAAATGCAGTTAGTAGGCCAAATGAATATGTAGCTTCAAAGACAAGCTGTAGATTAACTTTTATGTTTAAAAAAGAAAATCTATAGAGTTACTACAGACTTTAAAGGAAAATATTGAAGCTGCAAGTTTTAAGTATGTTGATTGGGAGCATTACATCTTGGGAAATAAGAGGCACATAAATGGCCATGTTATATCAAAGCATGATCCAGGTATCTTTCAGTAGAAATGAACTTGGATATTTCTGGAGTTCAAACAAAACTTGACCCTAGGAGAAAGCCAGCCTTCCCCATTTTTTGTGAAACTTAATTTTAGGGGATATTAAAACCTTCTTGCTATTTTTGTTCATCTGAATTACTCTTATTAAAGTGTACTCTGTACTCATACAAGCATCAGATCTCCACAGCAGAGATCAGCATACCTACTCTGCAGCCAGAGCAAGAGCCCAGCATCAGTTATGCTGCTAGCACTCCTTACTGATGATTTCTTCATCACAGACCTCAATGAATAAATGTGTTGGGTCACTACCTGCAGCCCTGCTCTACCCCCAAGTAGCCCTAAAACTCTCCTACCAGCCATCCAAAGGGATAGAGAGGACACTGAAAGCTAATATAGTCTATCTGCTCGAATGATACTTGGTAGCAAGAAATGCAACTGTATTCCCCTCTTATGCTTGCAGCTCTTGGCTAGAACACAAAAATCTCAAACAAGCTTTTTACTGTGTTGCTTCCAATGTTTTAAAGCCATGCATATGCTCACATCTGCTTCTCCACAGCACAGTGTGGATCCTTTGCACCCACAGACCCTGGTCTTGTGGCCTGAGTGGGAACAGCCTCTCACCCATCAAAGCCCGCCTGTTCCTCTCTTTTTTCCCTTGGGTCCAGCTTGCCAAGCAAGCATCAGGGATCCCAGGGCCTCCTTTCTAGACTCTTCCTGAAGTCACTCAAATAAATCCATTTCTTGTACCTTCTCTCATCTCACTGACACCTACAGGTCTCAGAAATGCTGGGTTAAAAGACATTTCTGCCAATGGTGGCCTGAATCTCCTGTTCTTCTGTTGTTGTCTTTGAAAAGCCCATAATGTACCTGATTTCCAAGAGGTATTAATGATGGGAGGCAAATGATGTGAATTACTAAATACCATACGGATAAAAAAATAAGTAAACAAAAAAGCTAAGGAGGAAATTAATAATTCTGTACTCACTGCATGTTTGGAGAGATATGCAGTAGAGAAGGTTTGGGACCAAAATACTGAAAGAGGACAATTTAAAGAAATGTTGAATAACTATATTCATGTTATTCAGTTAAAATTCCAAGTTTGCAACTTTACCTCTCTTATGTCTCCTCCTGAACCTTTCCAACTCTTACCTCCAACTATCATTAGACTGCTTCCTCTTTCTGCCTGTTTGGGACCAGCAGAAGGGCTTTGTCTCAGCAGCTATTGCTATCAGTCTTGCTGAAAAGGCTGCTCAAGCTAGGCAGAAACACAGTCAACTTGTGGCAGCTCTGTAAGTATTTATTACAAGCTGCTAAGAAGCTTTTTTTCTGAACATATTTAGAAATTACTTTGGAGAAATGCTGA
>VYZS01013238.1:1212-14757 GCA_013400695.1 Neodrepanis coruscans | reverse complement strand
AAATTACTTTGGAGAAATGCTGACACAGTCTAGAGTAAATATATTGTAGCAAAAGTTCTCAAAAAAATGGTTGGAAATACATTTTCATGCTGCAGTATTACCATTATGCTCATTCAATAATTACAAAAATAGTTTTTAAGCTTTCTCTTAAAAAAAACACAACAACATTGTTCTTGCTTATAGGTTTTTAAACTTTTAGATTAGTGAAATAATACTTCCAAACTTTTTCCAATAAGCAGATTACAAATGTATTTTTTCTATCAATAGTGAAGATTTTCTTTTTTATAACAAACTGAAATAAGAAGTATCATGAGGACACACTAATCCACATTGTCAAATTAAGATCTTTCCTTCTAACTTCATTGAAAGAAGTATCTCACCATTTATAGTGTCATTAAAGAAATAAATCCAGTTTCAACAATTACTGTTTGGCAAAGCTGAAGGCATTATGAAGAGATTAACATGATGGAAACTATTAAGCAAACAAAACTGCCAGCTATGTTCATACTATATGAAAAAAAAAGTTTAAAAAAAATCAGCAATAACTTATTTTTTATGTCTCTCTAGCAGAGGTTCAGTGATTGTTTCTATATGAAGTTCTCATAGGTTTTGTGTAATTTTAGTCCCACTTGCTGCTTGATTCTTAGCTTGGCTTCCCTTAAATGTGGGAAGAATCTGATTTTGTCCAGATAAATTGTTCTTGAACTGCTAATGCTACTTGTGTCCCACTCATCTTTCTGGAGATCCTCACAGGTACTTCCTATTATGCATTAAAAATGCAAACTTCCCCTACCAAGAAAGAGGTTCATGTTCAATAAGATAATGATTGCTCTGTGCAGGGTATAGTTGCCTTACCTGCACAAACTGAGAATATCATGAGCAGGCATGCATTTTAAGATGATGGATGTCCAGGTTTTCAACACAGAACTAGTGGTCTTATCATCATCTAATGTGCCCTTGTCATATCACACGAGATGCCTGATTTTTATGCCATATGGTGCTGCTTGTCTGGTCTGAAGTGGAGTTGTAATGTATAGCTTTTGAGCCATTTGGAAAATGTCAAACAACCTGCTCTAGCCAAAAAAATTGGGTACCAATCAACCCTGCCGTAAAAAGCACGATGGCAGTACGTCTAGCCAGCTCTCAGCTTAGTACTTTGGTTTCAAAGGCAGCTTTTGTGCTGGATGGTACTGTACAAACCCACCTGATAATTCTGGCCTACCTGTGTAGCTTTCTGGTCACTGTTACTGAACTAACTTAATTAAAGCTACAATATTTCCAGATCTAGTGTTGTCGTACCCCTGACAGCAGGGTGAATTTTGTTGTCGTTGAATTATTACCATCAGACTTTCAGAATGGGGCAGAAACCAGTCTTCCCGCCTGAATGGGTATTATTTATACTTTTTTTTTGCTATACCATCCTCATCATTTCTCACCATCCTCGGTGTAACTGAAAAATCCTCCAAAGACTTTGACCTCAGTATAGTTTTGTTTGATGATAAATGTAAATGACTCACTCTGAAATTAGGATTCTGACTCAAGTTCTCTAAAGCAAATACACTGTGTTCTATACTCACCCATTTGTCTCAGTAGGATCACAGATATATTAGGAGCTAGATTCCATACATGTGTACAAAATGGAGTCAGATGCATGCAGAAAAATCTGACAGTCTGGGATCTTGATAGAAATAGTGGCTGGAGTTTAATGCATCATAAACTGCATGGAGCTAGGTTAGAAACAAATATCCTTTGCCTAGACACTGAGACCTGAATTTGCTGTTCAAAAATGAGTTCTATAAACAGGTGCAAACAGAAGGTTGAAATAGCACATAATATGTAAACAGACCATGTACTGTTTAGGGAATTGTATGGCAAATTTCTATACAAACACTATTATGAAACAAGAACTCTGCCCAGAGTAGTTGAAATTTGACAGCCTATCTCTAAGTATACTCATTGTGTTTTGTTTTTTAGTAAATATTTGTACCAAGTGCAAAACAGTGGAAAATCTTCCCTCTTGGGTCATAAGGCAAGCTTTGTTACATCAGTTTTTCCTACTGGAAGTCTCTAGCAAGGTTATTTTAACTGGGACTGTGGCACGCGAGGTTGTATCACAGGAGTTTAACAGGTGTATTTGTAGAGTGTGTGAGCTCTATGTTTTCTCTTTGCTGAGAGTCAATAATGCAACCATGGAAACTAAAAGATAAGTACTGACACCAGGCAGAATGAAAAAATCTTCCATCTGTAGTTGTGTTAACCTGAAAGCAGACATGGGGCAAACACTGCATGACTGTTTGCAGATTGAGACTCTAGTGATGGGTGCACAAACATCCTGTGTAAATGCACTCACCCAGGTTAGATTTTGCAGTGCAGAGGCTGGCTTCCATTTTGTAGAATGGGAAGCACCACAAAAGTGCTGACAACAGACAGCCTTCAAGGTACCCCGATAATGTGACTGAAAAATTCTCCAGGGAAGCAACGAGAATACTGGGGTGCAGGTTGAGCTAGTGCTTTATTTTCATTTGACTTCTGGGAAATGCTGATAGACAAAATGGAAAGCATACAATTTTACTGTCAGAAGCAATGGGAAGATACAAATCTTTACAGTTATTAAGGAAATCAATTTGATTAGAGAGACTGTAGACTAAATGTTAGTGGGCCACACTTACAAGAGTCACTTTTCAACAGAATACAGTTTTACGTCTTGCAAACAGTTTGCTTTTGTACTTATGTTGGCTAAACATATGCAACAGTCAGAACATTTTCAAGACTTATTGTTTCAAATTATTTTTTTACATTATTTTCAGTTAGAGTTAACATTTAAAGCACTTCACAGCTTTTAAATTTGTAACTTTAAAAAGATATTTGTGCTTTTGACAGCTGAAGCATTTATGAATTACATGATCTTTGATCAGAAGCAAAGCCTCAGCCCTCTAAGTCAAGCCAAAGGCAGACTAATCTCAGAGAAATTTGTGACTTCACTCCACTAGTATCCTTCAGGGGAAAAAAAAATTGAACATAAGCCTCAGGGGATGATGATGACCTTTAATGTTTTATAGCACACTTGGGTGCTATTACTCATGCTGATAATTTTGCTCTGTGGAGTGTCAGAGGCTGGGAACCCAGAAGTCTTCTCCATTGCTGGGAAAGTGATTATATAGCTTTTTTCAATATTGACCTCACTTCCAGATTAGTTTAAGGTTTCACACATTCTCAAGATAATCTGTCCTTAGTGAAAAAGATGATGGATGCCATGTAGAAATTGAGTGATCTAGTGAGCTGGTATAAGTATTGTGAGGATGGGCAAATGGCTTTGGAATTGTGACAAGGAAAGGAAATATCCCCTGGTAGTCTAGAGAAGAGTGACTGATGGGGGGAAAACAGTCAAATGTAAGAGCAGGGAAAGAGAAATTTTAGAAGGACAAAAAAATTAGAATGAGAAAAAAGTAGAATACATTGTAAAGGAAATCTTGACATGTATATCCATGTTCCTGCACGGAAGTAAGCAGTGGAGCATGCATGGCTCCACTGGGAAAACCTCCTTGCAATGGTACAGCTCCAAGTCGCAGGTGATGCTGTGAGCAAGGAGTGCTTGTAAGAACTCTTTGGGGAGCTCATACATTCTGTCTAATCAGAACCTGTTTTGCTGGCTCAAACATGGGAAAGGAAAAACTCTCCTGAGTAGGTTTTCAACATCTGCTCCCTTACCTTATTCATAGGTACCAACAAATGCAAATTCACCCAGTTATAATGGGCTGTATTTTAGCCTAGAATTTTGTAGATTATCCTCAGCAATCCTTCTTTTCTCCATAGTTATAAAATACTATAATGAACAAGCCTCCACTTCTTCATTTGGGTTTTTTTGGTTTGGTTTGGTTTTTTTTTAAGTCACCTTGATACTGAATCTGCATTTTTAAAGGAAGTAATTGAACTTTACAGTTGTTTTTTGGTTTTTTCTTCTTATGAAAAAAATCAGGAGCTATAAAAAATTAGCTATGGGCAGATATATGATGTAAATATTCAGCTTTCCATTTATGGTACATTTCCACTTAATAGGAGAAGTGGTAGAGAAATTTTCTTAACAGGAAAATGATGTTTAAGTAAAAAATAAGGCACCCATGTTATTGCAACAATACTTTGCCATCAGGTAACTTGATAAGGGATTCTTGTGAATTTGGTGTGTTCCAGCTGAGGCTCATTTTAAATCTGGGAAATGGTATAATTCATACTGTGCAGAGTGTCAGAATTAACATAACCATTCTGAGCCTACATTTATGAATCTCCGTTGCTCCCTCAGGCCTTTCAAGTTTCTTGATGGAATACTGATACTTCTTAACTTTCTGCTGTTACTTAACTGCATGTGTCTGCCAAATGCACTTTGTCTCTCAGGATAGCTTGATCCATAAAGATGTTTTTAGAATGTTCAGAATATTCTCAGTTTATGTCTTAATATGACACTTAGGTTTCCAGGGCACTTATAAAAGGCAAAAAGAAATTGGGCCTGGCAAACTGTTTCAGGGTTTTTTTAATGGCGTTTCTATTTAATTGTGGGCCAATTAACTACTCTGTTTCCTTTCAGATTAAAAAAAAAAGTCTTCTAAATTTAATAGAGACTTGTTTAATGCTTTCTAATGTTATATGTCTGACTGAGCTTTTCATTACTCAGAGAAACAAACGTGCTGGTCAGGTCACCAGGGAGCAGTGGTGATGTTTGCTGTCTGCCTTTGCATGCGAGGTGGAGGGGATGAAGCTGCAGCTCTGAAGTTTTCTGATGGTTCCTGTGTGATGATCTGGGATATGCTATATAACCAGTCGGCTGTTCTGAACAAGTCACCAACCACATTACTCATCACGGGATCTAATTTCATGCTGTTTGGTTTAATTTTTACTTTTTGGTTGCCAAATTTTGAATATACATCCAGCCTTGTGTGTCTCACACTGGTGACATCTTCATTTAAAAGACACTGTTACTCAGCTGTAGAGATGCTTGTAGTGTGAAGTTTTGGACAGCTGGCAGAACTATAATACACAATAACTATTAAAATTACAGTAATGAATATTGTTCAGTACTACAACAGGAATATTCAGGTCTGCCCCTGCCTCTGTTAATGGGTATCAGTGCAGAAACCACATATTTTCATACGTCATTCTGAATCCCAAACTACATATGGTTCTGCTTCTCAAAATGCAAAGTGGGAATAATAGTAATAGGTACAAAATAAGTGGCTGATATTTAAGAAAGAGATGTGGATATAAAAGGATGCACTGAATATTTTGCATTTAAAAAATCACATTAAAAGTATGTTAGTAAGTGGCAGAGTCAAGCAGTCGGTTGTGGACACTGAATTAAGGCTAACTTTACATTCTGGAAATCACACACATGATTTGTAGTCACCTGTGAAAACAGTAGTTTGAGTGAATTCCCCACCATTAGGCAGTTCTGGGTAAGATTCATCTATCTCTCCCCTTTCTAGTCAGTCGAGAGACACAGGCAATTTCTAGGGCACAACTTGCCTCATCTTAAGCTAGATATCCGAAATAGGTCAGAAGAATTGCCTTTTAAAGGACCTATTTTTCTTCAGTGAATATGAAAGGAGTTCAGAATGGCTTAGATGTGGATGCCTACATGCAGGCATCTGATGCCAGGGAAGGTGAATCCTACTCATGACACAGGCAGAGGTGACACCCAGTTCTCCAAGACAGCATAGAGAACTTGCACAAAGGACAGTGCTTTTTTTCCCTTTCCCACTAGTCACTTCTCCCAATCCCTGTGCAGCACCAATGAATCAAGGAAGTTTCCCAAAACGAATCTCACTGCTTTTAAGAGCTGGTTCATGTTTTATACTACAGAAGACACTGAACATTGCATTACAGTCTCTACTGACAAAAGGACCAAAAGTAAAGCAGATCTCAGTTCTAGCATATGCTGTTATTTGAGTTTTCCTTCCTGCAGTAATAGGTGCTTTTTATGGGAGTGTTTGTATACAATTTTTGTATATTCAGGTTTTTTAGGGAGTCCATATTAATATCCATATGAATGATCAGGATTTATTGAATGTATGTTTAGAGATACTTCACAGAGCTCTGAATCTGTGTAAACTCATTTTCTTATCTTACTGTCCATTCTTCCAATTCCAGTCCAGTTGTCTCAGCTTTTTATTCCCCTTCTGCCCATTCATTCCAAGGCATTTGGCTTTGTCCTATCTCAGCTTGCCCCATTGTACTGGCTCCCCTGTTTTCCTTTGCCTTGACTTTTTACCAGATTGATCTTGTTTGAGGTCAGACTGATCAGCTTACATGAATTTCTTGATCATAAGAATCTACAAGTCTTTAAACTTTTCATGTCTCTCCAACCAGCCTCCAGGACTATTGCAGCTAATTTTGAGACAGTCTCTTTATCTAGACAGACAGTTCTTACACATATCATTTCCCTGGAGGTTTTTTTATGCTGCCTGTCTTCAATCCCAGATATTTTTTCCTAAATGCCCTCTCTTCCTTTTTTATTTCCTTCAACATTTTGGTGGAGTTTTTTTCTCGTTTGTTTTTATTTTGTTTGATTTTTTTTTAAATAAGCAACATATAGGATGATTTAGGACAGCATTCCCACTCTTGGGTCAGCGAAGTGCACACAGACTTCAGCTGCATGAAAGTCCCCTTAAATAGACAATGAAATGTTAACAGGAAATGGCATTACCTCTGTAATTCACACCTTTAAACCGCTGGGGTTTTCTTCCAAACACATGCAAACTGAGCAAGTATTATAGATACCATTCCAAAAGAAAACGTCCAAAATTCAGAATGTTTCTCTGAAAAAATTTCTGCAGGACTTCATATTCATGCTTTGAAAATCGGCAGCTAAAAAATGAAAGGTGAAATATATATACACATAGCTTTTTCTTGGAAATGGTTGCATCATTTGAGTTGAAGCTTCCCTCTAAAAATTGGTCTGAGGCAGAAATGGAAAATTTTAGCCCCAGCACTTCAACTTTGGCATAACCAAGTAAGAGGAGAACAGAAAAGAAAAAGAAAAAAAAAAAAGGGGGGCGGGGGCGGAACCAGGACAGGTCAAGCATCTCAGTAATAAACAGTACCATTAGCCTCATCTGCAGTTATCATGAATCATGACAACCTGTAACTAGTAGCTGGCTTGGACCCATCTGCACTCTGTCCCTAGGGATATAGTAACAACTGCTAAGCCATAAACCATCATAAGAATGAAAGAATATTTTAAAGTAAATATGCGACCTCATCTGTGACTTAATTTCCAGAATCACCGAAACCACTTTGCTTATGGCTTATTTGAAGTGGCACTTTCCTGAAACAAAGCCAGTTCTTCCATTCCAGGGGAAAAGGGAATCTAGTGGAGATCATGCATGAGGGAGTTAGTTGTGCTTTTTTTGCATATTTCTATCTGCTTTGGAGGCTTTCATATGTTTCCAGGTGCAACTACATAATAGGGGCATGAGTAGTGCTTATGAGGAAACATTTTGTGGCATCCTGCCCTTGAAGACTGATAGATATCCAGGGAGTTAATGCTTCTTTCAAGCTGCATTAACCCCTGCAGGATCTCCTTGGCAGCTGGTGCTGTGCAGCTGCAGGGAGCCTGTCAGCATCAGTACAGTTCCCGGAGAGGGGGGGAATTCTCATCTGTTATCCATGGATATATTTGTTTCCTACACGTGGAATGATCCTCACGCTTTCCACGTCTATTGTGGTTTGGGTTTGAAAGTAGGTTTCTCAAGAGACAGTTGTCTTTGTTACTAATGTGCAATCTTTGCAATTGCAGGCCTATTTAGAGAGTGCTCCGTTTAGATCCAGATTCTCTTTGTTTCTTTTGCAAAGTTACAAATTGGATTCGTACCTCCTTCATGCACTCTCACATACACCAAACAGAAACCCAGGGTTTCTGGAATGTGCTGGAGGAGGTTAATTTTTTCTTAAAAATATACCAACAGTTTGAAACAAGTGGAGAGGATGTAAACGCTGTCCCAGTACCCCACTCCCCAAGTCCGTTTCTACGGTTTTAGTGTCACCGTTTCCTTTTTAGACAAACAAACACCAAACCAAAAAAACAAACCCACAACACTCCCCACAACCTGGAGAAGAATAATTAGCTGGCTGCAGGCAGTACTCAGCATGGCTGACTGTCTAATACAGACGGTTCACAAATTTAACACAAGGAAGGATGGTGATCCCCGGTTTCTTCCTGCCCTAGTGGTAAAGCCTGAATTCGGCTCCATCGCTGCTCAGCTCAGCCCATGGGAAAGAGGGGATGGACCTGGTCCGGCAGTGCTCCAGCCCCAGACTGGCCCAGGGCCTCGGCTGTCCCTCGCTGAGGACTCCGGAAGGGCGGGTTTCCCTCATCCCTGTGGAGCGCGGCCGAGCCCCCTCTCCTCCACAGCAACCCCCCTCCACGTCCGCCCTCCGCAGCCCGGTATCTGCCCTATACTAAACGCCTGTTCTTTCCCGCCCGTCCTGCTTCTGCCGTGCGATCAGGTACGGCTGCAGCAGGCAGGGGTAGCTTTCCTTTTGGAAAAGGCAGCGCGCCCGGAGGTTTGTCGGGGAGTCTCCGCAGCCCGCGGGCGGCGGCGGGCGCTCCCCCTGCGCAGCGCGGTGCCGCAGCCGCCGGCCCCGTTGCTTGGCAACCTCCCCTCGGCGCCGCGCCATTGCGGAGCCCGGCAGCTCCCCGCCCGCCTCCCCAGCCGGCTTTTCACTCGGGCTTGTTCCTTGGAGCGGCACCGGGCTGCCCACCTTCCCTCGTTGTGCCACCGGGGGGTGCGGAGATCCAGGGCGGCGGCTCGGCTGTCGCACCTGCGGCCCCCACCGTCGGGGCGGCCGGGGCGGTGGTGCCCGGTGGGCTCCGCCCTGCTTTCCCCCGCCGCCTTCGCCTTCCCTCGCTCTCCGCAGTGCCGGCGCTGTCGGCGTGTTGGCGCTGCCAGGGTACAAGGCGTGGGTGGAAGTGGAAGCTGGTCGCAGCAGTTCACTGAGGTGGAGGGCTCGGTCCTTGGTGCTTTGTCTCTGGCTTGAGGGGAGCTCGGTCAGGCTTCGCTCACCTGGGCTTACGTAACCGTTAACTGAAAAGGCACAGTCTTACTCATAGGTTGTGTTTGCAATAAAAGACAGATAGTAACAGGCTATAAACGTGGAATCGCAGACTAGAAAGGTTCAGAATCGCTATTATGTTGTTAATCCAAAACTGCTAGGCAGGTATTAGGGGGATATTAGAATCTCCTATCTACCTGGTGACTTGTATCCAAAAGGATATAAAGTACATATGAGTTTTCTGTAGCTATGCTGTAAAGATTAATGGAGATTTCATTCTAAACATCTTTACATAATGCCCATACTGGGAAGGTTAAACTCTGAATTCTGGTTTGTCAGGAAAAAAAATCACAGCATGTTTTATTAACAGCATAAGTACATTCCCCTATTCAGGCATCTGGAAATATCTAGCTCATCCCATACATATGGCATTTCTGTTATCATTACATCTTTGAATTGTATATTCACTCTCCCCACACAAACACACTAAAAATGGATATATCTCTAGCCTGACACACAAGACTGTACTTGTGGGGATATATTTCTCACAATGGATATCAGGGCAAAGACGGATTTGAAGAAAAGCCCACAGCAACTAGATAGCTGAAAGGCCTTGATCACTTAACCAGCTTCATTAAGGATTTGGTGAATAGTCTTGCATTGTCTTCCCACGTTAATGTTTGCTTTGGAGACAGTATTTCTCTTTTTGTTTATGGAAACTTGTTTTGAATCTTTCTTGAGTGTGAATTGGCCTTCATTTTTTTTCATCTGATTGAGCTGCATCGGTGGAGCTTATTGGAGTCTGGCAGAAAGTTTATTTCATTGTATTAAAAAAAAAAAAGTTAAGAATAGTATTTTCATCGAGTGAAAAAAAACCAAATTGTCTAATGCTAGGAGGAAGGATTTAAGGGCCTCTTACCTGGAAAGACAAGTAGCTTTTTTGTTCACGCACTGACATTTGATTGAAAATCAGCAATTGTGCCATTTCTGATAGAAGAGGAAAATGGAGTAACTTTAGTGAATGCAAGTCATTGCCAGTTATTGGCTAACAGTAAGTAAAGATAAAAATCCACTGATTTTTACCAATGTGGTTTTCATAATTCTTTGGAGCACATCTTGCCATAGCCTTGTGGGCTGTTTCCTGAAATGAGTTTTAAAGAGAGTAAGAAAATTGATTTGAAGGACCCCCAAACTTTCCCAGTAGGGATCTTTGTATATCTCTTTTCACATTAGAAGATCCTTGCTGCACATTTTGCATAATGGCCATGTTGAAAGGAAAAGGGTGATCCTGGTCACCCTCTGAACTTGGAAGAGCAGTCCTGAGGCTGCTGTAACTGAATCCTAATGCAATTAGATAGTTAGATTTGCTAGTGTTTGGGTACTTTAATACCCCTTTTTGCCTTTTTATCCTACTTATACTGGGTTCTACACCAGGTACAGGATCTGTGCTCGTATTTGTTGACTGCAATCATTAGAGCCCTGCTCTGCTCCATTATTCAAGAGCTGGAGATCTATTCATTTATACTCTGGCACCTTAAGACCTGGAATGCACTAAAATTTAGAAGACCAAAGGTAGTCAGCTAGTCCTTTGCACCCTAAAAGTGAGGGGACATATTAAGACTCTTAATTTCTTTTCTAAAGTGTGATGGATCAGCTATTGGTCTGTCTGAAATCTGGCCAGTTATTTACAGTTTTCAGCCAGGCCAGTGAGCTGATCTGCCTAAAACACAGAGGTGTAGAAATGCTCAGACCAGCACAGTGGGAAATGAGCAGGGTGAGAGTGGGTGGAAAATGTGTCTGTCCTTTCTAACAGCACTATCTCATATTGGCCTGAGGATTTCAATAACTGCATTTTCAAAGGTAACTTGCTAGTTATACATCCATTTTAAATGTTGGAAAATGTGTAGGAAGATGTATTTTTATATAGCTCTTCTAAGAGCTATTTGGGAAGATTTTTTGTGCGGGAACACCTACTGTTCAGTGTGCACAATTCAGCATGTCAATACTGTATGAAGGGACCTCTGTCACAGCTCTGGCTACTGAACAGACAGTGCAGCATTGTGTGAAACACAAACCTTGAGCATAAGAAAACTGATGTTTATTTGCTGTCTAATTTCAGCAGTACAGTAGAGACCATAAATCTTAGCAGAGATATTCCACCAGTGTAAACCTTCCACCTTCAAACAGGGCAATCACGTTATACAATCTTTCATGCAGTGCCATGGAGCAGTGACAGATCCAGAAGGGTTACAGAGATAATACCCCGTGAGACAGAATAGGGTATTTCCAGCATTTATGTTACCTATGTATAAGAATAACAGTATTGTGAGATGCAAGAGAATGAACCAATATAGCTTTTCTGAACTTGTTTGTTTTAATTTCTTTTTGTCAGGCTACAGGAAAAGAAAAGTACTGGAAGGAGAGAGACATGAGTAAAGGAAAACTGGGGACAGATCTCTCCTGTTGCACATCAATGCTTCTTTAGGCACTCTTGTCCCTTTTGTTTGAAAAAAGTCCTTAGGATTTCTTGCATGTGATGTAATTTTTTTTCTATCCTGCACCCCCACTGACTCTTCATGAAATTTGTCAGCCTATAGTGGCTGAAATCAACCCCCCTTTTCTTTTCTGGTATATAAACAAAAAGCCCTTGCTCTCTTGAGGGTCAGAGAGAAAAATAACAGATGAAGCAGCACAAAACAATCAGAAGCCTATGCTTATTAAACCCCTGAAACAGTGAAGGTCTGCTACAAATTTCTTGATTTTTATCCTGATCAGTTTTGTTACAAAACTCATACTCACCACTGATCTTTCTTTTTCCAAGGTCAGCCCTTTCTTCGAGCCCTGAATGTTTGTTGTGTGTCTACACTGTTCATTCACATTTTTCACTGGTAAAAAGTTTCCATAACAAACCACTGTTGCTGCACTTTAAGCCCACAACCTGCCTATATGCTACATAAAAAGAAAACAAATTCTTCATCTTCCTTGGGGGAGCTTTCTGATCATATAGAGACTGTCACTGTGTCTTCAATCAATCTTTTCAATGTAAAATTAAGACAGAAAGAGCTCAAATCCTACATTTCATTGGATTTTTTTCCTAATAACTTATGTTTTATTGCCATGGTCTGAATTCTTCCCATACTTTTTGAAATGTTATACCCAAGTAGGATATACAAGTAGAAGGGTAGAAGATCATTCAAAAGTTTAGAAATCTAAGTACTTGCCTTGGTTTTTCTTGCAAGACTGGATGGCTTTCACTCATGCTCAGTCTGTGATGTAGTAAGTACTGTAGAACATTTCCAGCAGAGCTATTGGTGTTTGGTTTTTTTCTCATCCTGTAATTTTTCAGTTACGTAGTCTTACTTAAATAAAAAAATTTAGAATATATCTCTTGAATTACATCACTTTTTGAGCCCATTTTGTTATTTGTCAGGATATTTTAAGTTCTAATACTGTCCTTCGATTTACCTGTAGCCCTCCCAGTTTCATGTCATCTCAAAGCTAGCAAACATGTTTTGCAGTCATCTAGATCACCATGAATAATTTAGTAGTACAGTAAGTATTTTAAGTAGCATGGGGGGAAGAGGTGACAGGAATTCATTAGACTTAGTGTATTTGATTAAATGGGTACTATTTACAAGAAGAAAAAGCTCTGCTCTTCTACTGCTTTTGCTCTTCAATTAAAAAAATCCTAATTCATTTTAGAGCATAAGCATCGGGTTTTAAGATTAAAGTACTTAGAGTAGTATTAACATATCTTGCAAACTACAGCAAGTGTTACAGTAACCTACACTTTGGTCGAAGTTGCTTGTCACTGTTCTAATTTGGAGATAGATTTTATTTAAAGTTTACTTTATTGTTTCAGCAAAGAAAGTGGAAATATGCCAATGTAATTTGCTCCTATCACAAGTTGGAAGGCATTGTCAAAGACTGAGCAAGCTATTATACAGAAAGTACTAGATGAGCTTGATGACTAGTGTTACTGCAACAAGATGAAATTCAGAACTATAAATGAAAAGTCATGCACTTAGGGACAATCTAATACAGTACAGGAACACACAGCTGGAGAGTAAAAGGATCACAGAACCACAGAAAGATGGCAAGTTGCCAGTTGTGCATTTTAATGCTCCACTTTACCATTGAACAAAGACAGTTAATTTTTACAGATTTCTAAGGAGAAAATGGTAATCTGCTTTCCTTCTGATTTATTAATTGGGATTGTCTGTACAGGAGGGGCTCCTAGGCAGCCAGGAAAAGACTCAGAAGTTTCTCTTCACTCTGTCCTGTCAGAAATCATTCATCCTCATGTGGAGTTTCTTTACATGTGACACTGAATACTTCTTCATCTCTACCCTTTATATGGGTCATGTGTTTTGCCGGATGATTAAAAGACATCAGGATTTCAGATGTGCCATAGTAGAGGGAGGATGGATACCACTAGTGATAAAATCGTTCATAAAATCTACCCATGGCTGTCAGTGGGATGCTAGGCAGCAGCCAGGAATT
>VYZS01013237.1:68846-83026 GCA_013400695.1 Neodrepanis coruscans | reverse complement strand
TATTCATTCAGGTGATCCCCAGTCACTGAAGAAGTCCTGCTCAAGTAAATGGCAACACCAGCACAAGTATGAATCTGTATAACCCAGTTGATCACTGTGGAAAATTTTGCCATCAAAAAAAAAGACAGCTCTTTAGATTTCTGCTTTTCATATTCATGAAAGATGGCAGAACTGTAGAAGAATAAAAGTAAACACTATGCATAATTTAACAAGTATTCACTGCAGAAATACTTTTAAGATTACCTGCAGAAAACCTAGAAAAATATGAATAATTAATGTTGTGTGGTGTGGAAAACAAGAGAGAGCCCTCATGCAGTTTGCCATTCTGCCTGCCTGATGGTACTGCTGATTGATGGTACTGCTCTTAGGCAGCTGCACCAGTCACCGGTAAAGATATTCTTACAATGTGATGGTGATGGCGTTCTCAGTGCCATGCTCAGGCTCATGAGTTCACCCACAGCCCTGTTTCTACTGGCAGGCAGTACATCTGCTTTCTCCCTGTCCTGAGAGCCCAGCCTTACAGGTAGGAGAGTTGGATTTTGGCCAGGTTTCCCTGGCATCTGCCTCAGTGTTATTTCCATCCAGTTATTGCTTGCAATGGCACAGAGTAAATGTCACCAAATGCAACTTTTTGATGGGTTGTGATTTGAGGTGGAGAATGGATGGAAAAGAGTGGAAGTCCTGTTAGGATGCCATGCCATCTACATATACCTGCTTTGAAATAAAAATGAAAAATACAGCAGAGAGTATAAAGCATCAGTTATTAGCAAGAAGCAGAAGACTGGCAATATGGGTTGTGACTGCCATTCCCTCCTGAAGAGAGGGAATGCATAGAATTCTCTGTCTAAAAGCAACCTAAAACAGCTGCTTCCAAGAAGGAAGAAACCTGGACACTGCACTTACTGGGTAGTTTCCTTTTGGTAAAATGTCTTTCATACCTGTATTAAATTAAGGGATTGTTATGCTCTGAGAAATTAAGAATTAACACTTACATCAAAAATAATTTCTTTTAACTTTAGCAAATAATCGCTCCCAGCAACATGGATAGAAATTGAAAAGCTTTACTTAAATGGATGCAATGATTCTTGTGTTGCAGTTTTGGCATATGGTTTGGTTTTCTTCTAGTTTCAAACTGGTGAAATAAAGACCCATAGTGAAATAAAGGTGATGAAAAGAGAGCAAAACTAGGTCAAAACAAAGTAAAAAATCTTTAAAAATGTAGTTTCAGAGACCAAAGAGGGAAGGCACTTTTATGTGTTGCAGAGTGCAAAACAGAGATCATTGTTGTTCCACGCTGGGTTAATGCAAAGGCGTGGAGCCCTGGGAAGGTGGTTTGTTTTCTTTCCTTTCTCTGATATGTGGATATGGCCTTTGGGTAACCTGGGCATACAGCAGAAGAGATGTCAAGAAATCAAACTGAGTTTATTTTTTTGGGAATACCCATCAAGCTGCAAGAAAGAAAAGGTCACTATCTCTTTGACAGGGTTTAAAAATGTTCCCCTGATGCTATTGCTAGTACAAACACAAAGCTTATGTAATTCTGGGAAAACTGCAGTCATCCCAGCAGTGCTTCTTTCTGGGTTCTCTGAAGAGAGAAGCCAATTAGAAAAATCAACTACACTTTTCAAATTCCTCTAACTGCGTCAAGTGTAGGCTTTTCTATCTGCTTAATTGTATTGCAGACATTTCAGTTGTTAAACAAATGGTAATCACTCTGGGATTTGTGGGCAATTTGACCTTACAAGACACCTCTTTCAGGAATGGTTGCAGGTAAGTCCTCTAGAGCACCATTGAATTAAATGGTTGCAGCCATAAATTATTTTTCACTAGAAACCAGATAAATAAAACAAAGTGAGATGCTAAATTTGAAGTGTGAGATGCACACTTCAAAACCAGTGAACAAAACCTCCCCAGTTACTTGAAAACAGCCTTGATTTACTCGGATGTAATTAAAATTTAGTTTTCATTTAAAAAAAAGAAAAGCAAATTGCTACCCTTTTGCAAAGAACTATTTTTTAATTAGAGCAGCATAAGCATATTTATGGCTTTGTCTATGTTGAATGAAGTGTTATGGATTTGAGAAGCATGCCCCCCTCTACTTGTTTCAAGGCTGTACAGGCTCTGGGTTCAGGAAAGAGCAATACGCTCCTGTGGGATCTCCCAGGCAGGCATTTTGTAGCCCTTTGCAAATATGTCTCAATACCTGGAGGTGAGATCATTAGGTATTAATAGTAATATTGGTTTGTAGATGGCACAGAGAGCCTAAGGGATTGAGGATTGCATCTCATGCCTCCTCTTTGTTGTGCGCTGGAGGGACCTGGTGCCCAAGCAGCACATCACTATGTGTTTGCACAGCCATCGTCTGCAGCTGTTGCCCTCATCTCTTTTCCAGCCTGGGCCATGCTCCTTCCAAAGAGATGGTGGGCGGAGCCAAACATCTCAGCACTGGGCTGTAGGCTCTGAGAGAATCTCTATGGCTGTGTGGGTGTGTGTGTGTGGGGGGGAAGGTGGAGGTACCCCCAACACCTCATTGGGAAGAGGACAGGGCAGGGGCCAAATCTGGAGTGAGAGTTGTCTGATAGCTGAGTCTGTGCCGAGATGCAGTGGGTCACTGCAGCTGCAAGATTCACAGCCCTGCTTGACTTCACAAGAAACACAGTGGGACCAAAAAAAATTCCACCCACATTTTATAGGGGAAAAAAAGGCCTGTTTTTCAAAATATGTTTGGTTTCTCCAGGTTTTGTCAATAAGCTCAGCTCAGCCTCCTGCTTTAGGTTCCCATACACCCACATGTTTCCTCTATGCTCTAGAGTGAGTCAGGGGCCTCTCTCCCAGTGCTCTGTCTCTGTGCAGTGGAAGTCACCAATTTAATTATGTCACAGGTGTGTGGTCAGGCTAAGGGCACTGAAAGCCAGGCTTGTAGTAAAAATGCAGGCAAGAATCCACCTTCAAATCCAAAGAAGAGCTCTTTCTCTGGAAAACCTTTGGCCAAGAAAAAAGCAGTCCTGCAGCAAGCCCCTGCCAGGGAGGTGCAAGTGAATTTCTGCATGCAAAGAACAGAGTTCTCTTGGGAAAAGACTTTTACTGTAATTCCCACCTCATTCATGTTTTTCTTTCAGCCTCTATTCACTGTTAATTATTTTTCCAGACTCTACCCATCTCTCCTGTCTTTTTTCCCCAGGCAATTGCTGCAAGGCACTTCAACATTAGTGGCCATGTATTTATTTTTAGCTCCACATCTCTTTAATGTAGAAAAACCTGGCTGATGACAAAATAAGCACTTCTAGCCAGCATGAAAATGTTCTGCCTTCAGTGCCCTTCCAGATGTTATATCATCAGGTTTTTTTCTATGAAGTGACAGGAAATACCTGGTGACCTGCTGCACAAGATTCAACATGTGAACTCCTGCATCTCTGTGACAGGTACCTACAGGGACAGACTGTCTGGAAGGGCAAAAATGCCTCCAGCAAATTGTGGGGCACCAGCTTCACTCCTGATGCAGGTGCACGGAAACAATAAAGAATGGAAGAACACTCCAAAAGGACACTGTTCCTCAGTACAAATTGCAGACTACCCACTCCACCCTAGATGGAAGGACCTCATCAAAGCCATGTCACTGCAGAAGCACCCCAGAAAACATGAACCTGTATGGAAGGTCTAACCAGTGGTGATATAGGGTTAGGACAAAATGCTTGCACAGACTTAGGTACAGCCCAGAATAAGCCAACACACTCCTGAGTAAAACTTGCCAAACAAGTTCCTGGCCCATGCTTGTCATGTCTTAAACAGCTTGTGTGTCAGCACTGCAGAGTGGTACAGAGTCCTCAGCGCTAGTGAGAGGGCTGGAGAAGGAGTTCAAAGATGACAGCCATAGCTGATATGCACGCACACTCCATAAATCATGAGATGTCCTGACAGAGGGAGGGACCAACTGAAATCAAAAGGTATCTTCAATATCTTCAAGTACCACAGAGGGGTGCCAAGTTCCAGAATTATTGTCATTGGGCATAAAGAAAATCCAGGAGCAGTGGAAGTGCATAAAACTGGCTTTGTGTTACAGTGTCCGCACAGGAGGGCATAGGATCTTAGGGTGGAAATCATTGGGTGGACTGTAGATGTTTCTAGGGCATAATTAATCTCACCCCAGAGGTGATGTCAACAATCAGAGGAACTGTACAGTCTCTCAGTCATGAGCCTGCAAAGGTGCATCGCTCTGGTATCGTAAGGGAGCACCACCAGAATGGGTCTGTCACCAGTGATCTGAAAAAATAGACCCCCTGAAAAAGTATGTAATTAGCCACTTCCCATGAATAGAGACAGATCTGTTCGGCTGCAAAAGTACCAGAAATATAATTCTATATGATGGGACACAACCTTGCAAAACAACGTCCACAATGATTAGCATTGTATGGCCAAGGTAGCTCCTTCCTAGATCCATTTATGGCTATATGGCAAAGTTGTCATTGCTAAACAGGACTTTTTCAAAGGCATCAGGATGTTTATTCAAAGGAGCTATAGGAAAATACATCTAAAAGGTCAAATCTGAACCTTTTAATTTAGTTTAATTTAATTCCTGTAATGTCCTTAAGAAATTGAGAAGCCTAAATGAAGAACCAGATATATTTTTACTGGCCTTAGATGAGCATTACTTACTGTGCATACAGAAGAGCCCGTGGAGGTAGAACACACCTTTCTGAGCAGCATCTGGGCAAACCACACATATGTTCTGGCTTTTTATTTTCCCAAAGGTGGCCCTTGCTGAGGCCCTCTTGTGTCACAGTTTCTGCTGTTACTAGTCCAGACACTGTCAGCCTGGCAGGCAAGCATGATGGCAAGGGACTGGAGGAGGTGAAAGGAAAGGTGATGTATATTGGGAAGGTGTTGGAGGAGGATGGTGGAATCAACAGGAAGTTCATGCCCTGGATGAAGGTGCCGTAGGAATGACCTCATCAACACTGAGAAACGGGGATATTGGGGTTCAGAGAAGACTTGGGGTGAAGTCTCACAGCTGGTTTGTTCATAATTAGAGGGTATGTTGTTTGTATGAAGCTGGAGGTCTCTGTGAGGTCCACATGGGCTGCTAGTTGCTGTTGTGGGGGTGCATGAGTGAGATCAGCGTGACAAGTTAGGACATGCTCTGCAAAGATCTGCTGGATACTGCAGGTAGAGTTGTGCTCAGTCCTGGTCAGCCACAACTAGACACCAAGATAAAACTGGGGTGCCTGCTGGCCTGCAGCCTGAGCCACAAAACTTGTCTCACTGTGGAGAAGACACAGAGCAGAAGCGGCATCATCCTCCACGGAAAGCCCAGGGGACACTACCAGAGCTGCAAGCTTAATGCCTGGCCTCCTCTGGGGGCAAAAGGAGATGGGGTCCAGAGCTTTCACCTTTCCTCTGAGCAACTGCTGCTCACCGGCTGCTGTTTAGCCTTGGGATTTTTGACTCGCTTTGATTCTTTTAGATTGTCATTTCAGAAGTGATGAGTACATACACGGTACATGGAGTGACAGGTCTGACTCAGCAGTGGCTTAGTTGCTGAGGCACAAAAGAGGGAGAGGCACCTTCAGCACTGCAACTACCCAGTATTGCAAGGGAACAGACCTGCTTGTTTCCCTGTCCTTACTGCTCCACCACCTTGAGGACTACACTGATGCCTTGTGAAAAACCCAACCACAGCCTCATGAGGGACTGTACAATGGGCTTAGGAGATTGCTTGTCCATCAGATTGCCAGAAACTCAAAAAGCTCAGTAAGTCAATATACATGGACAATAGTTTTGTCTCCTTTAAAACGTGTGTGTGAAGGACTCACCAGCTGCATGGTTTCTCTTATGATGGTTTAACATGTGACATTTTGTTCGGGACTGTGATGGGCAGCATCTTTTAGCAGCCTTTTAGTGACCATGTCATGCTTGAATATTCTACTTTGGAAGAAGCATGTGATCTTAGTGCATGTTGGCATGATGTCAGGTTTTCCATAGAGATGTACCCACTCAGAGCAGAAGAATGAAGGACCTGTATAGCTTATCTAACTGGAACAGGGCTTATTCCCACAGTGTTGTGGTCACTGTCAGATGCTGAGTATGAATTTTAACCAATGGGACACTCTTTTTGGGCTAGCATTTATGTTATATTCTGCTTGGTGTGTATGGTGCTTTTAAATATCAAGGCTTTTCCTGATCATTTCCTATACTAGTTTTCATATTGACATGGGATCTTCAGTGCTAGACATAACACCACCACAGCCTTCTCTAAATGACTTCCAAAACATTTCATTCACCATGTGTGGTCTCCTGCCAAAGACTTACCCAGCAGTTAGGAGGAGCAACATGACTTTGCTGGGCTGTAGTATCACAACCCAATTACATGAAATACAGACTGAAATACATGAAATACATGACTGATTGTTCAGCCATGGCACCTTGCTGATTGCACAAACAAAACCTGTAGATGAAAACTGTATGTCACACTGCCTCATTGCAGAATGCTGACAGAGCAGTGTCCTGTGCAAGCAGCAGGAAAAGCAGGAGCCAGGGCTGGTCACTAGTCAGTGTCTGCAAGGAGAAATGCCTTTGGACAAGCTACTCTTTTTGGCAGGTAGGTCTGCATGCTTATCTCTGGGTTTGAAGGACTTTCTTCAAAGCAGGTGGTAGGGAAAAACACCACCTGTGGCTTAAATGCTCCTGGCTTCCTTCTGGCCTTCCCTTAGCAGTGAAATCTGGGTTAAAGCATATCAGCAATGAAGTGCAAAAGGATAAGGGGAGAAACTCTGGGGACAAACTCAAGAAAGGCCAGGACACAGAACTGGGGACTTAGCATGGGGCAAAATTGTGGAGGTCAGGAGTTCACTTATCCTGAAATGGAGCTGGACGAGGACAGATGAGCAAGCCTCATCCATTTTTTTTCCTCCAGCTGAGAGATTTTAATAATGCATGATGCAGGAAAGTGCTGCATACAGTCCATCCAACTCATGTCTGAATGAATTCCAAAATATTAAGCTTGCCCTTAGCCCTTAATAAGGAACAAGTTGAGTCCCATTTGGATCATTGATTTCAAATGATAGTTCAGCAACAAAATTCTTTTGACATATTTGCCACCTCTGTAGATGGTAGAAGTTATTTGCTGTTGCTGTATTTTCAATTTGTCTCTAGAGTTGACAGGAGACATCTCAGATAGGAGAGTATTTCTGATGACTGGTAGCTGGCCTCCAGGATGACAAAGTAATGAGGTTGGCTTGAAGAAGGTGTTGGGAGCCCTGTCTCACATCTTTCCTCTGGGAAAAGCACAAGGACTGGCAGGAGAAAGACAGGGATTAATCCACTGCTGTCATCTCCACTCCAGTTCACATTACAGGGATCAGCACACATGCTAGCAGGATGTGTATGCAAATCCATGATGGGACTTAAGATTGAACATAAAGATTTTCTCAGCCAATGGGAAAAATATCTCACTGAATTGAGTGGCTTTTGACCTCATTTTGAGTCCAGACCATGCCATTAGCTTTTGTAACCTTATTAAGCTGGAAGTTCTTTATTAGTTCTTAATTATAATTCTGTGAAAGTTATTTTGCAAAGTTATTTTGCAGTGCATTTTATGTCTTTATCTTATTTTGTAACAGGAGAACTCCATACCAGATGTTCTTTCATCTTCTTGCTTTCCTTCCCTGCTGTTGACAGTGATTCTATCCACTGAGGGCAGAAAAGCCACACAAGAACTTAGATTTTGAAACATAAATCTTAATAATTAAGCAAAAACTTGCACAAAGATTAAAACAGTTTCCTGTAATTAATATCAATCTGTAAGTTTTATTAATGAACATTTCAGCCAAGAAATGCATTTTCTAAGTCTATGTTTTCCTGTGTTCCTTTATAGTCTTATAATTATCAAAGCTTGATGTGTTTTTATCTCTGTAATGGAATTACCAGCTGGGATCAGGAAGAACTGTACCTACATGTCATATAGATATGTTCCACTATCCCAAGAGCATTGCAGTGTGGGTTTTTTGTTTTGGAATGGGGGCATTGTATCTTCAGTGGCTTCATAAATAGGTCACTGCTGAAGAAACATGTGACTATTGGTGTCACAGCTTATGCATTCCTGTATGATAGGGATCTGATGTGACTCATTGCGGGGGGTTGGACTAGGTTACCTTTAGGGGTCCATTCCAACCCAAACTATTCTATGATTCTATCCTGGCCTCTGGATCAGTGACATCTTGGTCTTTATTACCAAATCTGTTCTATTTTGCTGAGCATTAGGATAACACGCTGAAAACTTTTGCATGTATGTTTGTGCCATGAAGTTGCTTCTTGGGTTCACTGCAAAAGGAAATCCAGTGCTGGTGCAGGATTTTATTGATGGTGATGAAATACAATGCCATCCCAGAAACAGGGAAAATGAAGGAAGACTTGCACACATGAGGTATTGGCTCACCTATGTCACTAAGGCCAGGGCTTTCCTGGAGAGGGGAAAGAAGGTGTGTGTGTTCTTGAAGACATGTGAAGACAGGGAGAAGGAGAGGGCACAGAATACTGCAGAGATCAGCACCCTATGTCAGAAGGAACCATGATGGGAACTGAGGGATATATACAGGGAAACATAAGGGCAAAGTGTGAAGAAGGTCCTTTCCCCACCTGAGTGTGTCCCTCCTCGTAGGTTATTGCACTTGATGCAGAGTGTTCAACATCCCTAAAGCTCCTTGCTGCCTTTTCAGCTGGAAATGAACATTACTTAAATACTTTGAAGGTGCAGTGTCATAATTCTCCCAATCCGAAAAGACAGATTCTGAAGAGCACTTTGTGATGAATAAATGATGTAACAAAAAGGAACAAGAGTGAGTACGCAGGCGCTTCCCCCCCGCCTCCCCCCATGCATGGGCAGAGCTCTTCCCTGCTGCCTGCTCACAACCTCTTTATGCTTTCAATTTTATATTCATACAAATATGCACCCTATACTCTAATATACCCTATAGTCTAAGTTTATGATCCTCTCAGTTATCACTTTATCTTCCAATGCTCGACCAGAGCATGCTGCACAGCCTGACCTACCTTTGAGATAATTCATTTACAGTCTCTCTTTGCAGGGCTGAGTCGTAGTACCCCATGGCTGACCAATTGTTCAGTGCCTCTGTGCCTCTCTCCACTGCAATGAAAGCAAGGCATGACATCCAGTGGGCTCCCTCCCACAGCCCCCAAATATATGACTACTCCTGCTGCCTTCATGTAAATGAAAACTGCAGGATCAGGGCCTTAAGGGCTAGAAAATATTCTAGCGTTAATATTTACTCATTCTCTTTTGGCAACTCAGTTTGCACTTTGGTAAGTAATAGCTGAGAAGGAGGCACTGAGCAGGAGTGCTTGGTTGGAGAGGGCGAGTGAGAGGCTGTCAGGGAGAAGGAAGGGAAGAATGGGACTCACAGTAGGAGCTCCTGACTCTGAGCAGCTCAAGCAATACAAGCTGCATGTCAGAAGTGAGTAACAGGCAAGGACACAGTGGTAGTTTTCATTTAATGGGGAAACACAAGTTTTGCTATATGTTGCCTGCAATGTTTTGCCTCTCTGCAGCACAGGTGGTGCTCCTGTGAGAGCTCAAGTGTTTGCAAGACACTGAACAGGAATTAAACATTTCTCCTGTATCTCCCAAGTGCCTGGCTGCCTGGGGAGCAGCCATCCCCTGAACACATTGAGCCAAAGTCAGTGGGAATCCAACATTGTGGATTCTGCTTCTCCAGGAATACCAGCAACCTTTTTTTCAGACAGTGTGCTCCGTTCCGAACAGCTGGGTATGATCTCCAGGGCACACGGAGCAGTGTGGTGAAACTAGGGCAGTGCCAGGACCCCCAGAACCCTCAGAGCCAGGTTCCAGGGGCTTTTCTCACCCTGCCAACATCAGAGTCAGTGCACAGGCAGAGCAAAGAAAAGGAGATACAGATACCTCCCCATTCCCCATCTGATTTTCCTACTTGGATTGCAAACTCTTTGGGGTAGGGGTCATCACTAGAACACAATGTGGATATGGTTGGGATTGGAGATAACCCAGTAATAACAGGAGATACTAATTCTACAGAAAGTTTGTTGCTGTTGCTCATATTCTTGGGTGATTCATTATTAATTATCTCCATGTGACCTTTTTTTCAGCAGTCCCTTTTAAATTCAATTACAGGCTTCTTCATTTGTAGAGAAAGAGGAGCTGAATGAACATGTCACGAGCTTGTCACTTTTTCATTCCTCTTTCTGCCACTGCCCTTCCTTTAATAGTCTTAACCAATTTTAGAAAAGTCTCCTATGCCATTGATGATCTATGGCCTCTCAGAAGAGGAGAGCCAGCTACCAGTCAATGTGGACTCACTGTCACCACCAAGGAAAGAACAATACTAACATAGGAAGTGTTGGTGCAAAGCTGCTGATGTTCTGTACAATCACCTGCAGCTGCTTCAAAAATTCCATTTTAGCCCTTTTATTGATTAAACTGACAGATCCTACACCTGTTTTAAGCTGAACTGAATGCAGCTATCAGATATAGAGATACTGAATATGCTACAAAAGAAAATCAATGAATTTTTAAAGCCCTGGTGCCCCGCAAAGAGAGAACTTGTGATCTGCCTCAGTGCCTTTCACTCACATAGTCCAGCACTGTGCTCAGCCCAAGACTTCAGTCCAGGCACTGGCATACCTTTTTGCAAGGAGGAATGCAAGGGGTGTGAGCCCAGGCATCTCCCACAGCATAGCAATGGGTCCTTGTTCTGACTAAACATGTAATTGCATAAATAAAGAGGCAAATCTACTTCAGCTCTGTCTCAACCTCACTGCTTCAGCCATGAGCATCAGCACCATGGGCCCTGCAGATGGAGCCAGGGAGAGGCAACTCCTGGCTGGGCAGCAGGACCTCCAGATGGTATCTTGGCTCTGTGCCCAGTTTGCTACAGTTGGTGCCAGAGCTAAATGAAGAAAAGCCATTCAAGGCCCTTCTGATTTGCCTTGAAGTCATTGCTGAACTTGCTCCTGGTTGGGCAGGAGCAGTAGGAGTGGGAAAGGACAAACCCAATATCTTTCTCTTCTCCATCAGTGAGAGGGAGGAAAAAGACAAGGCTGGGATAGCAAGGGTGAAATCAGCACTCTGCAAAATCCCAGTCAGGATTCCTCCATGGAATTCAAAATCTGACAGAGAGAGATTAAAACCAGCAAATTAAATCTAGACATACTTGAAAACTATAGCACAAAATCATTCCTCCTCAGATGCCAAGCCAAATCTGTGGTGGAAGAGAGACTTTGCTTGGCTGGAGGTTGGGCTAGCAACACTCTCAGTACCAGCTGCTATGTAAGCTGTGTAAGAGACTTCTTTTCAAGATATATGTTGAAAGATACTGCTTAAGTCTCATAACTGCAGATTCTCATGAATTCTGAGCAGAAAAATAGTGTAATGAAGTTGTTTCAATAATATTGCTCATTGCTTCAGTTAGCAACATCCTGAAGTAAAATCCCATCTTACTACAAAAAGCCTGCTTACAGCCTGACATGCAGGAAAGGCCATTGTCAGGGCTGTAGCTCACAAACACAGCAAAGTCCCTTGGTGACAGCACACATCTCTAGGTGAGCCCTCACCCTGCAGGAACAACAGAGGTTTTATGCAAATGACTCTGCGCAGCCAACTCTGGAAACATTGTAGAAGTAACTACAAAACATTAATGTACAGAGGTTTGGGGCTCCTTTTCTGCACGTAGGAACAAGATGGGTAAAGCCACACTGGCTGCTCTCACTGTCTGTGCTTGGTACAGTGGACAAGCATCTCAATGTCACAGAGCCAATTCAGAGAAAATGTCCCCATTTTTCAGACTGGTGCCTCCAGGAGCATAGAGCAACGTGTGAGCAGCTCAGAAAGAAAAGGTCATCAAACCCCTAACTGGAATGGTTAGGATGCCTCCCCTTGGATGGCCGAGGGTCATTTCAGAGCGAACACTGGTGTCAAAGCCAGCCAGGGGACAAGCCTTTGCAGGCTATCCTGTGCTAGTGATATGAGTCTTCCACAGCAGAGGTGGCTTTAACAAAAGAGAGGTTGATGTCACTGATATTACTGACCAGGTAGCTGTTGCCCCATGCCTGGTGAACAACAGGGGCCAAATCACATACTAGGCAAGTTCTCTAGAAACAGAGTGCTATAGTTACGCTAAAGGGAATCTTTACATGTTGAGCTGGGACATTTTGTTTAAAGTATCCATATGCTCTGACATGCAAGCACCAGGAAGCTCTACTTGAGACATATCCATCATAAATTAGAGCTCTTTTTATGGCCACCTCTTCTCATTTTATGACCATGTAATTTTTGTCTCAAGAGATTTATTGCTTTGCTATCACTACCCTGCTGTGCTGCCACTCAGCACCCAGTGCTGGTGCCCAGATGTGTGCCTTGGCAAGCAACAGTATCGGGCAAAACAGGCTGGGCAAGTTTTATTCCTATGCTAATTATCACTTAGGATTTGTAGGTGGCCCTCCTGCTGAAGTTTGAGCAATGTTCAAGAAACATAAATTCAAATCCCAGCCATGCAAAATGTTACCCATGTTCTCTGTGGGGACGTACATAAACTCCCAAGCTGCAAAATTAAGACAAATCCTCCTAAAACTTTGCTGTCCCTAATGCATTGTCTTGCTGGTCTGTTTAGACTAGTTCCTTTGAGCCATTAGTTGGTTCTGCAGAGGGGTTTGAACATCTGGCCCTGAATTTGGGTGAGACTTGCTCTCCACATGTGACAAATCAATGAAAAAAAGAGTTTACACCTTCTGGCCTTCAGTAAGGTGAGAGGCTGCATGAAAAACCTCTTCAGGGCTCAGGATGCAGCAGCCCCTCTGCCAAAAAGGATAGAGCAGGCAGGCACCACAGACCTGTTGGGAACTTGCCCCTCCTTAACAACATGTTCCTGCCCTTGTACTTCTCCAATGCTGTTCAGAAACACTGCTGGGGGAGATTTGCAGCTTGTGCCCATCAACCATCAGCAACTCATTGGCAGTGACTGTTGCTGAGGAGGTCAGGGTAGCTTGTGCCAGCTAAAACTTGGTCGTCCTGTCAAAAGCCATGTCAGGCAATCGCGACATCCTACCCCAAGCACAGAGGAAATGGCAAGGCTGTGCTCTTGTGACTGAGAGCAGATGACAGCTCAGAGTTATTTTATTTATTTTAATGTGTGGTATGCAAACACAGATGCTGCAGCAGATGTTCTGTAGTCTTTAGTCAGAATATGTTTTCTGAAAGGCATATCAGTGACCTTTCCTGCTTTTTTTATCAGGTTGCTGATCCTCTGTATTACGTTTCTCTTCAGTGCTTCTTTGTTATTTTCTGGCAAAACACCCTGCAAAACAAGCATTTATTCTTCTAGAGGCTAGTGTGATCTGAACATCATCTGGCCCATTTTATATACTTTGTGAGAATACCCATAACCTTATGCTGATGTGGAGAGACTTCTGACAGGCATCAAGCTATGCAAAAAAAAATCTTAAATTATTCCTTTTGGGGAATTTCAACCAGAAAGATGACACAGAGTGATGCACTTCACTCAAGTGTCCTTGAAAATACTTTTTATCACATCACTTTTATGTCAAGAAAGTGCTGAAAGCACTGCTGGAAAAAATTCAGTGTTCAGCGTGCTGAGATCTTTCCATCAAATATACAGAAGTGCAGGAAAAGCCCCTTTTTTATTTTAATATTTGCATACAACTCACCAGAAATCAGTTTCAGGCGTGTTCAGAGGCACTAGTGAGCCCCAGAAAGGCTGTGGCCTGGTAGAAAATGTGAAAAAATTTCCTGGTGCTAAAATCAGACACTAAATAAATACAGTTTTCCATCTTTGAAAAAGCACAGTAGGCCCTTTAGCAACTGGTCAAAAAGCAGGAACAAAGGAAGAAAGACTGGGGCACTGTGCGCAACATGTCCATGGGCTGTGGGTTTGTGGTGATGTGGGGAAAATTTCCAGCCAAATATGAGTGTGATTTCCCCTGTCACTCTGTGACTATGCTGCAAAGGTCCTCTGTGAGCGTAAGTTTAAGGGTTTCGTTGCTTCAGCCTCTGCTCAACATTGTCTTCCTCAGGCTGCCTCTCTCAATAAGCTACTTCTGTGCCTCAGGTTTCATATTGTGTAATAATGCTTTAAAACCTACCTCTGCGTGAATAACTTCTTTTTTTTTTTTTTTTTTTT